>JANSTW010128886.1:6346-16532 GCA_027564275.1 Diadocidia ferruginosa | reverse complement strand
CTATCTGAGGTCCCTAAAGGACCCCAATCAGCAATCTAAGGGTTAAACGAAATTATTATTAAATTATTTTTAAAAATAATTACTTAAAAAAAAGAATTATTTTAAGGGAAAAACACTTTCTGGGGTTCCTAAGGGTAAACCCCAATCAGCAATCTAAGGGTTAAACGAAATTTTTATCAAATTATTTTTAAAAATATTTAAAAAACGAATTATTTTTAGAAAGAAAAAACTTTCTGGGGTCCCTAAGGGACCCCAATCAGCAATCTAAGGGTTAAACGTAATTTTTATCAAATTATTTTTAAAAAATAAAAAAAAACCGTTTGCGACATCTAGACATTAATTAACAAAAAATATGAGAAAATTATTCCATTCTATTTAAAATTTAGAAATTTTGCATAGTTCGACCCACCCTAACGTGTATACCAGTGTGACTTAACGAAAATATTCGCATAAGCAACACGTCTGTTTGTTCCGTTTTGGATTTTTTTTTATTATATTTACAGAATCAAGGATATTGAATCCATAAGAACAAATAATAGCAAGCAGACACACATCCTAAAATGAGAAAAGTAAATATTCACGAAAAGGACTAATTGATTAAAATAACTTTGCTTATGTTTGTTGTCAACATGTATAAGGAAATATTAAGAAACGTGGAAATTTTGTAGTTTTCGCAGATTTGATATTTTGGGATTTTTGGAAAAGAACAATCTTATTGTTTAATTTGATTTAAAAGCCCGATAAGCTTTCGGAATATGCTCGGAAACATATTATATGGAGGTCCATTGTGATCTAACAAAAAATTAGAACTTTCAAGACGAACTTTTCATTTATAATATCCCTTCGGAATTTCAAGTTCGCGTATCTCATCTAGAACTTTCTATGTGTGTATGTTGGAAACAACGATTTTCTTTGCCTGTTTCCTGGGACAAGGTGATTGAAATTGACCGAAAATTATTTTTAAAAAGTTGTAGTAGCTGTAGTATAGAATTTTCGATCATTTTTCAAATTTCAACGTCGAATTTGATTCAATCACCTTGCTCCTGACTATACTACAATTTCTGGATTTTGATTAGAAATCCAAAACTCGAAAATAGATTTAAAAAAATAATTTAAAACAAAACATTTTTTCAATTTTTTTTTTACAAAATTTAGACTTAAATCGTCAGCATATTGTCAGTATATGGAAATTGGGCATCCCTTGTGGGGAATAAAAAAAAGAACTTGCAATAATGCTTAAGAAGGAAGGTCAGTTTGGTAAATTTTTGCTTTTGCTATTCATACAAGAAATCCATGCCATATATGGAGTTTGTATATGAAAATAGTACCAGCTCAGGTCAAAATGGTCAAAATTTTCTGGATCATACTTTTTTCGTTTTACCCTGATTCAGCCAAACTAGAAAATAAAAAGTCTGTCCGTCTCTTTGTATGTCCTCTAAGAAGAAAGTTTTATACCAGTGAACGGGTTTAGGCAAATTTTGGTAGGGTGAGTTTAAAGTGGTCTTATATCAATCCAATTTGATAAGAAATATGACAAGAAAATTGGACAAATATGTAGAATTCCTCCCAACCCCTCTCTTAGATCCTCATTAAACTTTGTAGGGGGGTAGGGAGGGGTCCCTCTGGAAAATAAATATCTAAACACATTTGTTGCTTATCAGAGAGGGCTAACGCCCCCGGATCCCCTGTCGTCTCTAATCTAATAATTTAATTTTCAATCTTTGGTCAACAAAAACATCCTTTAATATATCCTGGGGGCTGAAGGGAGAACGATAGACCTAAACCCCTATAACTAAAGTTTTAGCCCTTGTCAAGACCTTTCATTTGAAACCACACAACCCCGATAAATATTTATTTTCGATATTTTTTATACAAACTTTAGACCCCGCTGCCTCTGAAAGAAGGCCGAGCGCGGCAAACTCCAAGAACAAACGTTGTTCAAGGGAGACCCGTCTACCATTCTGCAAAGTTTGTATAGGATCCAAGAGTGCGGAATCCTGCACTTTAGCTGATAATTGACTAGCAAATTGACTGGAAAATTGAGTAGCAAATTGACTAGAAAACTGATTAAAAATTTAGACTAGCCAATTTGAATAGAAATTGACTAGAACATTGACTAGAAAATTGACTAGCCAATTTGAATAGTAAATTGACTAGACAATTAACTAGAAAATTGACTTGTAAATTTACTAGAACATTGACAAGCCAATTTAAATAGAAAATTGACTAGTAAATTACCTTTCCAATTGACTAGAAAATAGTCTAGCCAATTGACTACAAAATTTACTAGAAATTTAGACTAGGCAATGACAAGCAAATTGACTCAAATATTGACTAAATTATTGACTAGAAATTTAGACTAGCTAATAGAAAAATCCCTAGAAAATTTACTAGCAAATTGACTAGAAAATTGACTAAAAATTTTGACTAGCCTAGTTAAATTGAAAATTGACGAGAAAATTGACTAGCTAAGTTGAAAAGAAAATTTCCAAAAAAATTGACTAGCCAATTTGAATAAAAAATTGACTAGAAAATTGACAAGTAAATTGACTAGCAAATTGACTAGCAAATTGACTAGAAATTTAGACTAGCCAATTTGAATAGAAAATTGACTAGAACATTGACTAGAAAATTGACCAGAACAATACCTAACAAATTGACAATAAAATTGACTAGCCAATTTGAATTGACTGGCAAATTGACAGGGGTGATCCTAAAATGTTGTACTACAGTTTTTAGCCATCAGTCAGACTAATTATGTCACAACTCCTTCCCATTTTAATTACATTTTTAGTTTTTTTTTTTATTATTTAGTACATTGACTGTCAAAATGCATGCCACAATATTATTATTTGTCAAAAGTAACGTTTTGCCGGACGCCATTTTTTTAGCATCTGTCAAAGTGACGTTTTACAATCTGATTATCTGTCAAATTAACTATTCACGCCGCCATCTTGCAAAAATTTCCCGATTTTCCGAAAC
Source organism: Diadocidia ferruginosa (assembly GCA_027564275.1). Lineage (NCBI taxonomy): Eukaryota > Metazoa > Arthropoda > Insecta > Diptera > Diadocidiidae > Diadocidia > Diadocidia ferruginosa. The sequence continues at coordinate 13,550 of JANSTW010128886.1, read as the reverse complement.
GTGATTTGCATAAAAATTCCAAATTTTTTTCGGGTACAAAATTTTCTCGGGTAAAGCCCTACCTTAAAAATCTCCCTGCATTCCCATAGCTTCTTTTGCCCGTATTTTTTTTTTGTGACTGTTTCCAGAATATTTTAGTGTCTACAGAATCCGAGTGGGAAATGTCGTTAGGAAATGTCTCTAAACACTTTCCTGTTTCCTTAATTTTGAGAAGGATTGATGTCTGGTCGAACAGACACTAGACAGATAGACAAAACACTTCTTTTGTTCATAAAAATTTGACTATTTTGCAATTAAATAACTTGTACTACTTTTACCTATAGAACCTTTAATAATAAAAAGCCCTTAAATCAACTGGGAAAACGACGAAAATACTCAGACAATCTCTTGATTTATAGAAGAAATATTTCGACGGGAGTGCCTCAGAAATGCTTGAAAATTGCTTAGAAAAGATCCCAGAAAATTGTCGAAAAAACCTCATTTTTATCAAATTTATTGAGTAAAATTTACTCAAATTCAAGCGATTTATTTAAAATCGACAAAATTTATTGAGTAAAATTTATTCAAATTCAAGCGATTTATTTATAATCGATAAAATTTATTGAGTGAAATAATTCAATAAAATTCCAGAGATTTATTTTTTGTCTACAAAATTTATTGAGTAAAATTCACTCAAATTCAAGCGATTTCTTTTATATCTAAAAAATTTATTGAGTGAAATTCAATCGATTTATTCTATATCGACAACGTTTATTTAGTAATAATTCACTCAAATTCAATCAATTTATTTACTATGGACAACATTTATTGAGTCAAATTTATTCAAATTAGTTATATCGATTTATTTTATATCGACCAAATAGATTAAGCAAAATGCACCCAAATGCAATCGATTTATTTTATATGGAAAAAATTCACTCATAGCTAATCGATTTATTTTATATCGACAAAATTATTTGAGCGCAATTGACCTAAATTCGAGCGATTTATTTTATGTCGACCAAATTTATTGATTCAAATTTAATTGATTTATTTTATATCGACAAAATTTATTGGGTGAAATTTAATCGATTTATTTTATATCGACAAAATTTATTGAGTGAAATTTAATCGATTTGTTTTATATCGACCAAAAAAAAAAGTTGAATTCAAAGTGGTTAGACTGTATGCGTACGGATATGATAAGCTGCTGTATAAATCCTAATCCGCATATCACATGGTCTGGCCACACCACATACAAATTATATATACGCATCAGGGAGATCTATTTATACGTATACCCATAAAATTTAAGGTAATATTGCGAATTTTGGGATGATTTAAAGTAAAAACTTTCCAAACAACAACAAAAAGGAAATTAAAACAATAATGAAAATTTTGTTAATTAGGCAGAGAGTTACGCGAGGTGGTCGTAAAAACCTGCAGAGTACTTTTAATTAACACACGTCGTCCCGTATACAGAAAATGTTTAATAACATTTGCACACACTAAATGCAGATGTGGGATTTAGGGATGGAGCGGTGGTTGCCATAAAAAAGGGTGCAAAGCAGCTAATGTGGTTTCGGTGTTTTCTTTCTATATTTACTGTGCGTATTTTACAGAACATAAAATTATTGTAATAACTCAAGCATCAAATGTCCATCCATTTTTAAATCGTTATTACACCTTTCAAATTCATTCCAACCTGTAGCCCCGAAAAACACCTAAAGTTATGCAAATTATTGTTTTGATTGTTTCATTTTTTTTTTTCAATTTCCCGCGCACACATAAAAAGGTATTCAACAAATTGTTGAGCTTTTTCTGCTGCTCTGTAATTTCGACAGAAAGTCCCGAAACTCGAAAAATATTAAAACATTTTTTTGTAATTCCAAATCACGTCACAACACCGTCCGTTTTGGCACAGAAATTCGATTCCTTTATCCGGAAAAAAGGAAAACAGGAAAACTTTACTGATAACAAAATTTCGCTTGCTTCCTGGTGGTTAACAGGTCTCCGGCGACGCGATGTGCGTTTTCCTTCGACGTTCTTATTGTTTTGTTGTGTGTTTTTATTTACCTATAGCGAGCGAAGTTGCTGGGGACGGAAGAACGAAAAAAAAAAACGTTTTCCCACAAAATTTTGTAAAATATTGGCGCGGGAGAGAACGAAGAGAATTGTACAATGCGTACAGTGTGTCCATCGGCAATATTGGACAAGAATTTATTGAATCCAAGAAAAAAATGTACCAACATAAAGGCAAAAAGTTTCCGGAAAAATTTCATAGTCATTTAAAATGGTTCAATATTTAAAAAAATTTATCGATATTTCGACATTACCAATTAATTGATCTATGTCGATGCATAACGAACATCCCTAATAGATTTTACTATAAAAGTCGACTTTGAATATTAAATTCAAACCAAAAATCACGTACAAAAATAATAATTCAAAAATAACAAATTTTAAATATCGATATTTCAATATTGCAAAAATATCGATATTTTTCTATAAATCAATGAATCGATAAATCGATTTTTTAAACGTTTCTTGTGTTAAAAAATCAGAAGTCGAATTTAAATGCAGTTTTTACTAAAAAATCACGGACCAAACTAATAATTTTTTTTTAAATATTCAATTTTAAAAATCGATAAATCGAAAAAAAACGATTTAAATTTGATAAATCGAAAAGCCGGAGTAAAAATTACCAGAAGTTGTTTTAGCTACAAATTTTAATAACAGAAAATTGGAGAAATTTTACAAAATTTACCTATACAACTTTAAATATCGACATTGGAAAGATATCGATAATTTTATATCCATTAATTTATCAATAAATCGATCAATCAGAAGTTCGAATTTGATTAAGTTCTAACAAAAAATCGCGGACCAAACTAACAAAATTTTAATATTAAAATTTAAAAGTCGATATTTCGAAAAAAATCGATTTTTTTTTTCATCGAAAAGCCAAAAATTATCAAATTTGTAGTTTTACTAACTGAAAATCGGACAAATTTTACAACAATTAAATTAATAAGAAATTATGATATTGAAAAAATATCAATATTTTTCGATACATCAATTTATCGATAAGTCGGTGTGGCGAACAATCCTATTTCCTATACCCCACTAGACATTATCATCGTATGCATAAGAAAGCTACACAGCATCACAATTTACATTGATATTGTTGTTGCTTTCTACACACGCTGATTCGCATTGCAAAAACTACTGGGCATTCGATTAAAATGTTAAAAGAACAGACGCTGTTTCAGACGCTGTTTCAGACGATGATCAGACGCTGATCAGACGCTGTTTCAGACGCTGAACGCCGGCGGGGTAGTAAAAAGAAATAAAAGTCGTTTAAATTTAAATGTATATCTAACAGAAAATCATGGACATAATTTATTACCAACAAATAATTTAATTATTGAAACTTAAATATCGATATAGCTTTAAAATTAAAATATCAATAATTATATATCGATATATCGATAATATTGTCGATATAAACATTTTTAGAAGTCGTTTGATTTGGATAATATTAAAGTTAAGATTGAAAATTGTCTGGATTCTTTTTAAATATTTAAATAATAATTTAAAATTTTATAAATTATTTTAAGTAAAATGACAAAACTTAAAAAACGATTTATCGATATTATAAAAAAATCATTTTTGGAAGCTAGATAAACTAACTACATACCAGCTAGGAAAATAATAACTCTATTAGAAAAAAATAGACATTTTTCGATATACCGATGTTTTTTTTTGGAAAAAGAGAAGAAAAAAACTATATCGATACGTTGATATTAGAAAAAATCGATATTTTTCGAAATATCGATAATTTTTGAAAATATATCGAAATATCGAAAATAGCGCCGAAAATAATAACGATATTAGAAACGATTTCTTTTCGATATATCGATGATTTTGGAAAAAGAGATGAAAAAAACTATATCGGTTAAAATGAAATCGATATTTTTCTATACATCGATAATAAGTTTTGAAAAACAAAACTATATCAACACTACTATTGTTGAAAATTAAAATCGATATTTATCAAAAAATCAGTAATTATTGAAATATACAGGAAAACTTGATAATAGCGCTGTAAAATATCGATATTTCGATATAAGAAAAAAGATCGATTTTTTATCGATTCGTCGAACAGAGGCCAACGTCAACTAATATCTATTGTTTTCTATAGTTCTCTACCTAACTGTTGAAATATTGGCTATCCGCAGCATACTTTGTTTGGGACAACCTGTAAAATTACAACACAATCATTTTCTATTTTCCGGTTTTTCCTTTTCATTTGCTGTATAGCTCACCTATAAGTATATAGCAGCAGCAGCAGCTAAATAAACCCAGCTGCTTGTTGCCATTTCTATATAGAAAAAATTGCTATCAGCTCTCCTGGTTTCTGGTTTTTTGCAACAACAAATGTTCGTTCCGAGTGATGTGTACGAGGAGCCACGTTAAATGCTGCCTTATAAGTTCTGTTAGCCTGAAATAATTGGAAAGATGACACAGCGGGCGGCGAGTATATAGTAGCAGTGAGCAGCTGATGTAACGGAGTAGAGCGTTGTAAAAAGAAATATTTTAGAAAAAGACACGCGATTTTTTTTTTGGTAATCATACGCAGGCGTCGATAATGAGGAAGAGGAAAGACAATTTGCGTACACGAAAATCTACTATATCTATAGGGACGAGAAGTGAATATATGGCTGAACCTATAAGGCTTCCAAAAAAAATATTTTTACCAAACGATTTACTAAATGATAGCGGAATCATGGCTTTAATGTAAATTAACCGATTTAGATGAACAAAATGACCAAAAAAAATTGTCTTTTATAGCATTCTCATTGTTTTGCAAGCCTCTATCGATTAGCTATCGAATTCTGTCAATTTAAAAATTACAGAGAAAAAGTAAAAAATTATTGGGTATTTGTATGGGAATTTGGGGCAAAAACTTAAATTAAAAAAATAGTCTTTTATAGCATTTTTATTCTTTCTAACTGCACCTAGAAAAAAAAATTCTGATTGCCTCAATCCGTCTATTTTTACATGTAAATTGTGACAATAAATTACCAGCTTATATTTAAAAAAATGTTTTAATGAACGATACAACATACATTACATAATTTTATGTACACCACTCGAATGTCAAGTTTTAATGATAAAATGGGGATGATGACGTTGATTTAACCGTGATGATGATGATGTCAAAGATGATGAGTATATAGAGCGAGGTACTTTGGTACTCACGTATAACATAAGCTTTATACAAATAAATTAAAACAATAGAATTATTATGTCAAACAAAAAAGCGTTTTTTTTTTGCAATTTTATAAAAGCTCTTGATTCTTGATCACATAAAAGGCAAAACATTTATGTGTTTTTGTATAAATTTTATGCACACTAAAGATTTAAGAGTGACACAACATTTTGTGTAGGGTTGTTGTTGTCATTTAGCGAGATGTTTATTGTTTTTTGCAGCAAATCAATGCGACATACTCTACATGGCAACAATAACGACCACTTTTGAAAATGTGTGGTGCATTTATATATTAAATAAATGGGTTTAAAAGGGCTCCAAAGTGTCACTTATCCAGATTTTCAGTATGTTAACTATATAGACATAAAAAGAAATAAGAAAAATTATCGCGCTACAGTGGTAACTTAAAGCACTAAGCAATTTGTAAGACCCTTAGTAAAATTTATTCTCTGGTGGTAAATAAACAATATATAAAATATTAGAATCTCACTAATTCTGTAGTGGACCATTCTAATGGCATATACAAAAATGCCTAGGTCTAAAATCGGAAGGGGTTCAGATATATTTATCCACTGGTGGTAGATATACCTAGTACAATATACAACATTTTAAGGTCCCTCTAATTCTGAAGTGGACCATCCTAATAGCATACAAAAATACGAGTCTATTGAATTAATGAATTTTGAAAAGTTCGTCGAAATCGGAGGGGGTTGAGACATATTTATCCCCTACTGGTAAATATACATTATACAATATAATAGAATCTCTCTTATTCTGTAGTGAACCACCCTAATGGCATATAAAAGACTACGGGACTAATAAAATTCGACATCAAACAAATTCTGAAAATTTCATTGAAATCGGAAGGGGTTCAGACATATAAATTATAAATTATTGAATTTTGGAAAGTTCATCCAAATCGGAGGGGGTTGAGACATATTTATCCTCTACTGGTAAATATACAGTATACAAAATAATAGAATCTCTCTAATTCTGTAGTGGACCACCCTAATGGCATATAAAAAATGAATTTCGATGCCGAACAAATTCTGAAAATTTTATAAAAATCGGAAAGTATAGAGACAGTACAATAATTTTAGGGTCCCTCTAATTCTAAAGTGGACCATTCTAATAGTACCCTAGCAGCATAATATAAAAAACTACGGGTCTAATAAATTTCGATAACGAACAAATTTTATCAAAATCGGAAGAAGTTAAGCCATATTTATTGTTTATTGTACTGTTGGTAAATATACCTAGTACAATATTTCAATATATTAGGCTCCCCTAACTCTCATCTGGACCATCCTAATAACATACAACAATAAATTCGGATCTTATGAATTTCGATAACGATTTTTTTTTGTAAATTTCATAAAATACGAAAGGAAACGAAAACAAACCCTGGTTCATTTTTCAGCCGCCTTTACAAAAAATCCGTATATTAGCTCCTCCTCTCTTTTGACCTATATGGACCCCAAATAAAATCATAAACTATGGGACCACTGAAAATGATGCCACACAAAAATTTACCCAAATCCGTGTACTTGTAAAGAACTTTCGGCTGAAATGTAGAATTCTCCCCCCCTCCCTCTTGGATCCTCCTGAAATTTTATTTGTTCTTGGAGTTTGGGGCGCTCGGACTTCTTTCGGTGGGGAAGGGCTTAAAAGTTTTTATGCAAAAGTTTTAAAAATTGTGTTGTGTAAACTAAGGAGGAGGCACATCCCCTTTTAAAATTAAAGGGGCTTTAACGTTAGTATGAAAAATATCGATTTATAAATATTTTTAATGGGTTGTGTGATGTCAAATGAAAGGTCTTGACAAGGGCTACAACTTTAGTTCTGAAGGTTTTAGAATACAAGAGGCCCGGCAGACCCGCCGATCCGTCCCCCGCCCCCCCCCCCACCCCCGACCCCGACCCGCACCACCACCGCAGCGCAGACACAGAC
>JANSTW010128775.1:0-16533 GCA_027564275.1 Diadocidia ferruginosa | reverse complement strand
CTTCCGGACCACTGCAATCGCTTTTTAATAAACACCTGCGAAAGAAAGGTGATAACCCAGATGTGAAAATTTTTTTTTTTTTTAAGGGATACCATGATGATGTTTATTTACGTTTAAAAAAAAATGATTTAAAAACGATAATATCGAATAAAAATATCGAATATCGAATGAAAATATCGATATCCCTTATACAATATATCGAAATTAAAATTATAGATGTATCGATACTCAGAAAATATCGATATATATCGATATATCGATATATCGAACAGCCCTACAATGGACATTTACGGCTCTATACACAACACTCACTATCCAAATGTTCATGGATTGGAATTTTCTGGAGTTTTTGCTCAATTAGTTATGCCAAATGTCAGAAATTTATTTAGCGAAAACAATTTTTTTGACTAAAGTAATAATACTTAAAACTTACAATAGTTAAAACATAGATAGAGCTATGCGATTTAAAAGTTTTAGCTGACTTTATTTAAATAAAAGAGATTAATATTTTGACACATTACAACTCGATTATATTGTTAGACGTTAACTTGTTCAAGGAATCAAGAAAAAAAAGAAAGAGATCGAGAATATACGATTCAAAAATGGGTTCACTCGAATGAAACAAAAAAAAAAGTCTTGAAAGTCGCTATTGAGGAGAAAAAAAGTTATCGTTCCGAAAAAGTCTTCACACTTAGACTTGTTGCTATAAAGCTATCTCTTTCTTTCATTTTCTTGATTACTTGTAAAATTTTAACGTCTAACCGCTACATTATGAGTTGAGCACTTAAAAAATTTAATGGATAGCCACAATTTATCAAAATAATGAGAAAAAAGTGTTATAAAGGTGCCCGCACACCTAGGCGATAGTAAGTGAAAAGGTTGACTCTTTCAATCGCTATCGCTTGTTATCTTATAGGTGCTTTTTCATTACAGGCTCCCAATAAAGCCTTTTGGAAAAATAAGTCGTTTATTAGTCTTATGTATAGATCGGCAGAGATGATAGAGAACAGCTGTAAAAAAATTAATTAAATTATTTGTACAAAATAAACGATGAGCTTAAACAATTATAGAAATATGTACAGACGAGAGATAAAAAGGAAGCTTTTATTTTTTAGGAGTATTTTTCGAGACTGAAATGCGCCCAATTATTTTGTAAAGAAATACAGTTTTTCTTAGAAAATGTATAGTAGGAGAAAATGCGCAGGAGAAAATGCATACTGTATGTAGGTATAATATATGGAGAAAATGCGTTTCCATAAAATTTGTATTTTTCTTACCGTTCGTTTAATTTGTTTCATTTTTATAAATTATCTAAGATTTGTTTTACATTTAGAGAGTCTTTTGAATTGGTTCTATAAATTAATTTGTCTAAATAATTTATTTATCCGGTTGCCACAACCGAAGCTGCAGCCGTCGCATTTAGTGGTGAATTGTTACTATTTGCGCCGAATAGATTTAATGAATATTTGGGATTTGTCGTTGATGTTTTGAAATATTGGGCGAAATTTTCAAAATTATACGGACTTTTGGTGGTCGATGCCAACCGCTTAAGGTACACATCGAACACCGGATTTCGCGTTGATGACGGCCGTTCCGTTGTCGACGATGTACTCAACGTTTGATAGTAGAGATCGTAGGCCGATAACGTTGTCGTTGAGAAATAGTGTCCGAAAACGTACGGACTTTTGGTGGTTGTTGTTGTACTACTACTACTACTACTGCTACTGGTAAAATATGGATTTTTGGTTGATGTTTTATCCTTTTGATAGTTCAAACCATAATAATATGGACTGATGGTCCGAGTTGTCGGACGACTAGTGGTTGATGATGAGAAATCAAAGAAGCTATTATAATCGAATGTGGTCGATGATTGTGAATCATAATAGCTTCGGTACGGATCCTCTGTGCTTGATGTGATGGACTGCTGTTGTTGACGATAATTATTGAAAAATGCGCTGTTAAAGTAATTTTTAGTAGTAGGGGCCCGGGTTGTCGTAGTAGTAGTTGTAGTAGTAGTAGTTCTCGGGCGGGTTGTTGTAGTAGTAGTGGTAGTAATCTCGGGTTCTTCATAATAAATATACGATTCAGTACTGTTAAATAAATATTTAAGAAAAATATAACAAAAACGGAAATTTCTCACTGATCTTCTTATATTAACATGGCGGTTTGTTGATTAAATATTAAGTTTGTGAAAACACAAACCATATATTCTAATGACTTAAAAGCTAATTTATCTAATAAATGTTGTTAATATATAATTTCGATGAATTTAATGAACAATTTAGACTTTCACAAAAATGTGTACTGATCAAAAATTTGGCGAATTTCGATGTTTTTTTTAATGGAGAGTGGAGTGTTTTGAACCATGGAGAGTTGGAATCGAAATTAAAGGCTAAGGTCATACTGTCAAGGGCAGAAATGTTCCAAACATCTTTCAATGCCTATGACATAGCTAACATTCGTCGCATTTAGTGTGTCTGTAACTATAACGATTAAAAAAAATCACATTCAAAATTTTTCATTTATTAATGGTATACGGAATAGGATAGAGTGAAATTATTTTTTTTTTATTTTAAAACGTCAGAATGATCAAAATAAAATACAACGCCACACGTCTAAAGATTCACATAACAAAAAATTAAATAATCTAAAACATTTTATTTTTGATTTCTTATCTTTTCCAACCAAAGGTGTTTTGAAATATACGGATAATATTTATTAACACTCCATCCTAATGTGAAGTGTTGTTTTGAAACAAATTTTAATAGCAACTCGATGAAAGACATTTTATTTTATTAGTTTTGACTTATCAAAAAAAAAAAATTGAATAACAAACTCAATATTTCGATAGGGGAAGCCTGTAGTGACCCAAGCCATTATAGTATATAAATCGAAAACGCTTAATTTTTGACGCTGTACGGACATCTTTGAAAATTTCCAAAAATAAAATCATCATATAATTTTGATGCAGCAATAGTAATTTTATATAGATTTTAACAAAAACTACAAATACATGAAACAAACGAAAACTTACTTGATTTGTGAATTAAAAGCATTCGGACTTGCGTAGCTTGGCGTGTGTTGTGAGTAGTCGGGAATTATGTTCTCGTGTTCGGCCACGCATCGCCCGTCCAGACAATGCTAAAATAATACAAATTTGTTTATTTAATTTTATAAAATTGTAAAAGTCTTTTAGGGCTTATGAAAAGAGTCAGTTAAAAATAGCTGTCTCTGAAAAAAATCAAATTGAAGCAAATAGTATGAGCTTACGAAAACAAAACTCGCGAGAAGGCAGAAAAATGTATTTAATAAGCCCAAGTTGATCTTAAATCTTCGTCTATTCAGTTTTTTTAAACTTAAATCAAAATTATTTAATAATAATTATATTATACAAAGTATTTTTAAAAATCTTGTTAAAAAGAATTCTTAAAAATTTATCAAAAATATTCTTACGGATCCATCGCCACACGTCGATCCTTCGGCTGCCGGTCGATAGGCAACACAATAACCGCTGGCCGCATCAAAGCAAAATAGTTGCGCACAAACTCGTTCATCTTTAAAGCATGCCGAAGTGCCTCGATCTCGCCGACACTGGGCATCCAATGACAACAATGTACCAGGCAATGCACGACCCAAAGCTTCATCTTCATGTGGAGCATTGTGCAAACAACTAGCTGTATCACCACTGAAGAACAAAAAATATTTTTTTAAATAAAAATTCTTTAGATCCAAAACTATATTACTTGAGAAAATGATGGAAACTTTGAATTGTACACGGTGACCATCGAAATCCTCGTTCGGTGTGACGCAAATCGGACATAATAAAGCCATCTTCCCAGCGACACTTCTCTGCACCCGGTCCACCTAAATAACTCGGAGGTGGTGAACCGTCATGAACTGCTCCAAGTCTATAACCGATTTATTAGTAGATTTTTTTTAGTTATTCTGAAAAACTTACAAATGGCCAACTTCATGAGCAGCAACAATAATACCACTAAAACCACCAGTATCTTCAATTATTGCAACGCTGTTGACTTTTTCCAAACGCTTATTGACCACACAAGCTCCTCCGACATAAGCAAAGCCTAAAAATTATTGGATTTTAAATAATTTTCTCACTTTATACAGAATTGGCATATGAAAAAATGTAATAGTTTTTAAATTAAAAAGGTTAAAAAGATTAATTTATGACATTTTTTTCGTTTTGTTTAAAATTCGCCTGAGCAATATAATTAATTTCAAACTCTCAATCTCTCAAATTATTTTAATTTAATTAAATTATTTCTTTTTAGACAAATTTTATTCAAAATTTTTATAATACAGCGGTTAAAAAGATTATGTGATGACTCGTTATTGTCATTTTGTTTAAAATTCGCTTAAGCAATATAATTAATTTTAAACTCTCAATCTCTGAAATTATTATAATTTAATTAAATTATTTCTTTTTTAGACCAATTTTATGCAAAATTTTAAATCTTAAGCAAACAGATTGATTATCAAAAAATATTCCACTTATCAAGCGAATTTTAAACAAAACGTTAAATTACAAACAAAAATTTGATTAAAATAATCTGTTGATTTTTTAACAATTTTAATAAAATAATTGATTTGTTATATATAGCAAGCAAAATATTGAGATAAAAACAAAAATTTAATTAAAATGTCTATATCTCAGGCGAATTTTAAACAAAATGTTAAATTATAAATATTGAAACAATTTGATTAAACAGAACTTTTTCTCAAGCGAATTTTATACAAAATCTTTTTTATCTTAAAAAAAAAACTATTAAATTTAAAATTTAAAAAATGTAGCAATTTTCACCAAATTTTGTAACTAAGCTAATATACGTTTTTGCAAATGTTAAGAACTAAATTAAAAAAAGCCATTAATTATAAAGTTTAATAAAGTTTTAGTTTAAATAAACTAGAAGCATGCACCAAAACAATAGTTAAAAAATAAAATAATTTTGTTTTAAATTGTTAATTTTATAGTTGAAGCTAAACGAATAATACGATTAATAAACCAACTTACCTCAAAGTATACCGAAATATAAGAAATTGTGTACATTGCTTTAATAAATTTTAAAGAAAGAGGTTTGTAAAGAATGTTACATTGAAATATATGTAAAGTATATGTTGAGAGCTCAGTTGTGGATGAGAGGTTTGAACATTTTATATTTGTATGTTTAAAAGCTGAAAATTAAATAAGTCGTTTTTTTAAAGGTTTTTTTGTTTTATTTTACTTAATGCGATAGGGTTGTTCGACAGATACTGATGAAATGTTTGATGAAGCGTTTCAGGCAAGGAGGATTTGAGTGTTGACAACTTGAGAGAATTTTATTTGAACTTTTAGCCCCAAAAGAGAAAACGAAGAGGGAATTTTCGTAGTTATCAATAATTTTTTTTTAATAAACTTCTTTTGTGTGTCTTACTTTGCCATGATTTTATTTTTAGCCTTTCAGATTTTTTTTTATTAATATATGAGGGAATTTATTAGAATTTTTTTTAAAAGAGATTTATTTGAGCAGTCAGACATACAAAGTGTAAACTTGTCTCTATATGCTTCTTTTTTTGAGTAAAGGACATGATGACGATGATAATCGAAAAGATATTAAATACAATTATGGATAAAACACACATATACAATTTGTATTGTCCTCAAAATGACTTAAAGCGACATAAGTCACTTTTCCATAGTATACGCGATAAAGAATTTTAAATATTTAAGAAGAAACACGACAAATGTTAAGTCAATATTCACCATAATATATTGGAGACTATATAGTCACTTTTTCAAAATTCTTAACATTTAAGAAAAAAGAGACAAGTATATAGTCAATTATTAAATAAAACTAATATGACATAAAGCGACATAAGTCACTATTCCATAATATTGGTAATTTTTTCTGTAAGGGAATAAAAAAATCGATCAAATTAAACAATTTGCTTTGTTTACAAAAAATTATGCCCCTCTTTATAAATATAATTACATTTTTTTCAGCAGGAAATTCAGTTTAATAAAAAAAAAACTATTTCATTTATTATATTATTATTTAATGGATTAACAGCATAAAAATACCTGATTAACTACAATAATAACACCTGAGTAAATTCAAAACGAAAAAAAATACAAGAAATTAAATTATTACATAATTATATAATATTAGCACTGCATGTAATAATAACACACATATGGGAAAAAACAGAGTATAAAATGTATTTATTTCAGAAACCATAAAAACACTTTTATTATTTCATACAATATTATTATTATTAAATTTAAATGCCAATAAATGAATAATAATATAAATTAATTCCATTTCTGTATTATTATTATTTAAATGCTGACCATATAAATGTTCAATTATTATATAGCCAGCATCGTCTGAGAAGAGATCTTTATGTGTTTATATGGTTTCGATTAATCTATACTTGAAAAGTCAGTGGCGAGTTTTTTTTTTAAATTTTGTAGTATTAGGAGGTTATTGTATCAATGATTGTGGAATAGAAAAAACAAATAACAGAGCTCAACATCTGCCTCAAATGTTTCAGAATTGACGATTTGCTACATTATAAATTATTTGCACACTGATGAAGGAGAAATCCGAATATTATTCTCCAATCAAGGATACGAATTAAAAACTTTTTTCTAATTATTTAAAACATGTAAAAAGAAAGTACAAATACTGTAGCGCAGCATGCTTTGTGGATTGAAATTGTTGTTGTTGTACATGCCTTACCCCACAAGTTAATCAGGCAAGAAAACTGGGCAAAACCATGGTCTATAATGGCTGGATATTATTTGCACTAGCGATAGTGAGATTAGATAACTTTTGAACACAGTCTATTACTAATAATTAGTTTATTATTATTATATTAATTTAAATCAATTGATTTGAAGTATAGTTATTTAAAAACAAATTATTTTTTAAGCAAAACGTAAAAAATTCTTCTAGTGATACCTCTCGATCTCCATAATTTTTAACTCAATTCATTTGATTTTTTAATTTTAAAGTCCTCGACAGAAAATTTGACATAAATTCAACCAACTTTTCCAAGCTTTCTGCAGGAGATTTTCAAAATTTGTGAACTTCAAAAATGAGCAGGGCTCAAAAGCTTTAAAAATCAACAGATTTTGATGGAAAAAATGAATAAATTAAACTGATTTCTATAGCAATCGTAGTCTCTTTACATCCCCTAACGATTCCCTAACAAATTCCTGGGATACTAAAATAGTCAGAAAACAGACCAAAAAAAATGGTGGACTGTACATGGGGATTTTTTATCCGTATAAATAATTTATTTAAAATTTTAATTTATTAATAATTTTCTAGTAAGTCGTTCTATACGCTGACCCCATCGGTTAGTGTGCGTTTTAATCGCTTCCAAAATTGTTTTCTTTCTTCCTGTTGTTTTTTCAGATTCGCGCCGCTGCAATCGACTTCCAATTCGTCGCCAGGCCATTGAATGTAGGTTTTTGTGCACATCAAGTAATGTAAGGTTCGAGATCGTTTTCGTTTCGGTATATCTTCCAATAGAATGAGCACCAAATTTTCTCTCCGTGCTTCGATAAGTCTAGATGAGTTTTGAGAAAATATGCTATAAGTACTAGATTTAGAGTTCGGACTGGAAATTTTTATACAAACCTGTGCTGTGCTAAATGCATTTCAAATTGACACCAACTACTCAATAGGAATTGCTTTGAAATGACCAGGAAAATGCATCGGGATTGATCAATGCAAGCAATTATGTTCTCTAAAATGCTTAATCCAACCTGAAAATACAAAGAAAATTGAGTTAAACTTTTGTCGCCTAAGAAAATATCGTGTATTTGCATCGCTTTGACCCTGTTAGATAGCTCTTACAGACACAACAGAATACTTTCGTTAATTTGTAATGTACAGTTCACTAACACCGATTATCTGGTTTGAACTGGATAAAAAATGTCATGCAATATCCTTAAGCAGAAAACAGTGGACATGTGGACGCAGTGGGTCACTTAATACTGAAAGAGTTGTACACTGTAAACTTAATTGACGGTTCAAAAATAGACTGTGTTGACGGTTCTGGTATCTTTTACGAAAATCTCAACAACTCAGAATAGGAAAGATAGGTAACAACATATATTAAATGACCTATCTCAAATCGCCGATAACGAGATTAAGGAGTTGCTAGGCTTTCTTAACGCCCCTTAATGAATCTAATCGGTTACACATTCAGTGACATAAAAGGTTTGACTAAAGTGTCTTATATGCTATTTGAAACCAGGATGACACTCGGTCTGGGCTTGCCACTTCAACCAACCAACCAACATACCTGAAAATCTCGTTCATGTAAGCAAACATTGATGTCATATCGATCCTTTTCAATGTTGGGCAAGAACTCATTGATAATCCAATCCCGATTTTCGTCACAATAGCTAACGAACACGTCATAGCAATATCCGTTCTCCGTATCATTGGATATTAAGTCTCTTCTCGAATCAGCGAATTTCGATCTTTTTAAATAGCTTAGTATTGCAGCATTCTTGATAACGACCAACGCATATCGAATGTACCACCAATTGACATAGATGAGCCATCCAAGAAGTGCGCAAATTATGGGCACCATAACGGAAACTACGATTGTTGTTGTGATATTGTTAACCTGTCCCAGAAAATCATCCGGACAAATATCTAAGGAAGTAAAACTTGTGTATTGGTTTGTAGTAATGTTGAGGCATCGATAATTATCCTCATCAAAATCTAGTAGTTGAATCCCGAAAGTGTATGTAGGTGTGGTCATTGAACTTGAATTATTATTATCTGATACTATTGCAGTCGATTGCATGAATTCACTTAGGCCACAACTACAAATGAATTTATTATTTCCAATTGTCAAGTAATGTGTCTCAATCAAATCATAGCACATGTCCCAGGTCATTACATTCAGATTATTATCGTTTAATTTGAGTGTTTTCAGTAAACGATTTTTCCGAAAAATTCTCTCATCCCAACTGCCAATATTATTAAAACTTAAATCTAACATTTCTAATAAATCCAATTCTGAGAAGGTGTCAAGCAACAATTGATTTATATTGTTATCTTGTAGATGTAAAATTTTCAATTGTCTTAATCGTGATAACCAACTCAACGATCTTAGGCTATTACTTTCTAAAGCAAGCACGTTAAGTGTCCCAGACAATACATTTAGAAATCCAGCTTGAATAAAATTTACCAACATTGGATTACCAGATAAATCTATTGTAGACAGATTGGTCCTCTGAAAGGTTCCATCCGACAAGGAGCTGAACGACGTATGACAAACACTCAACTTGTTCAAGCTGTAAGGTAACGAAACAAACGTCACAATAGTCAGCGGTGAAATTGTAGTGTACGATAAATCTAATAGCCGTAGATTTCTCGATCCTGCAAAAAACTGCGAACTATTAAAATGCAGTCCAGAAAATATATCCGTTTCATAAACATTTTTATTATAAGACAGATCTAAATGTATCAAATTCGGAATATTATCCACAAAGACATTTGACAATTCATTATGCGATAGAATCAGCATTTCCAATGACATCAAATTAGCGAAAGAATCATCCGTAATTGTGTTGATTTGACAAGAGCTTAGATCTAGCACTTTTAAATTTGATAATTGTGGTAAACTACAACAAAGGCTACCAATGTTATTTCCTCGAAGCGTTAAATATGCCAATGTTCGACTAACAATCGAAAGAAATTCGTTGGGTATTGATGATAAATTTGAATGAGCCATCGAAAGAAAGACAGCTTCGTGGGTACTTTCATTTTTCAACAGTTGGTTTAGCTCATGATGTTTATTTGATTCGTCTAGAAGTTCCTTACCTGAAATAGAAAATTCTGTTAAATTGATTTATTATTATTAATTTTCTATTAAAAATGAGTTGATTAAGTTAGAATGAATCCTTTAAAAAAATTGTAAAAAACCACCATTCAAACCGCAAAGTAAGTTGTCCTGGTGTTCAAGATCTTTCAATTCTTTAAAAAAATACGTATCATTTTGGTTACAAATTTACACACAGCAACATCCACATTGCGGGCACATGAGTTTACTGTTTCGTACGTGGTATTTTTACATCTCATTTATTGTAGTCTTTGCAATTTCCGGTTTAATGGAATGGAATTAATTAAAACAAGGATAAAAATGTAATCTCGTTTTTTTAAAGATGACGGTAAACAAAAATCAAAAAAGAATTAAACAAAGCAGCAAAACTGTTTCATTCATGTGTATAAATTTTGGTATCATTGTTTAACGCTCATCTTGTTTTTTTTCTTAAACAAGATTACATTAAACTTGCAATCAGTGTTTAGATTAAAAATTGTAAAATAATTTAAATAAAACTTTACAAATCTTTTATTTAAAAAAAAAACAATAAATAATTACAAATATTTTATCATTAAAATTTTCATTACATTAACGATCGTTTTAATCGTTTCCAAAACTGTTGCCTCTCGGCCTGTAGATCTATCGGGTTCTTTTGCTTATCGTCATTTGGCCATTTTATATATGTTTTTGTGTACATTAAATACTGTAATGTTCGAGAACGTTTCCGTTTTGGAATGTCTTCCAGGAAAATCAACACCAATTGATTGCTATTGGCTGCTATTAGTCTATATAGAATAGAAGCAGTTTTTTCTTTAAAAAATCTGTTGAAAAATCCTTAAAATTATGGACTTTACCTATGTTGGGCTAAATGCATTTCAAATTGACACCAACTACTCATCAGAAATTGCTTCGTTACAATTAAAAAAATACATCGAGATTGATCCATACAAGCGATTATATTCTCTAAGATACTTAGTCCAACCTGCGGAAATAAACACATAAGAATCATGTGCTTTAAGTAGCTTACCGTACATTAGATGTGCAATGTTTGGGGTAACGAAAGCCATGAAATCTACGCCCTCGAAGGCATTGAATGTAATTGTACACCTGCAGTGCCGCCGTCAGAATCAGAATCTATAAGCTTTGGGCATACAGTTCTACATAAAACACTTTCATTTGTTGGAACCTATCAGTGTACAGCACCATACCATAGCCTTCCAGTTCCCGTTGTCCACTGTTCTCTGATTGGACGACTCCAATCACAATTAATTCGTAGAATAAAATTGAACAAAAAGTCTAACACAAATAAGTTCTTAACTAGAGAACAGTGGACAACGGTCACTGGAGGGCATTGACATGGTGGTCTACACTGATTGGTCCAAAATATACTATATATATTCTAATCTTCTGTGAAAATCTCAACATAATCAGTTAGACTTCCAAAACAGACGAGGCAGATGTCTTTCAAGCTGAAGTACTTATATAATTAATTTGGTTGGCCCTAAGATGGGTGTCATTAAGTAATACTCCCACGCAGAGTATGGCAATTATCGTGGATAGGCGAACTTTCATTGGAAGTCTGATATGACAGACCATTTATTTGGGTTCCAAGACATAACAATATTGTACGTAACGAGCATGTTGACGTTCTGGTTCTAGCTAGACTAAACTCTATGCTAACCAAGCTTGGGAAGAACATCCATCCTTAAATTTTATGAAGAAAAATGTTCAATTCAAATAGCTGACTTAAGATGGAAGAACTATACATCAGATCGTAGGGCTAGAAAAACCTGACCATCTTTCAATTTTGTACAAAAAACGCCCTAGTTGTCTCGTATGAACATTTTTAGATACTACTATTAGGCTATCGGTGTTCACGCAGACAGATTAGGTATCCCACATAACATGATCTGTTCAAGCCCATCGACACCTTTGTGTAGATCAAGACAAATGTTTCTGTGAAAATTATATTTACTGACGTTTATTAAGTCGCCTACAAAAAATTAAGGAGCTACTGGGGCTTCTCAACACCACAAATGAGATGAACGGATACATAAAAACACTGAAATAATCGAAACGCGAAATTATGCTAATTGAAACCCGACTCTATGTTTAGCCCAGCTTGCTATTCTAACCAACCAGAAACGTTAGAAGTCGGAACTCGGAAATCATTAGGGAATATTCATTTCGGATACTAAAAATTATTTGAAAACTTCAGGAAATCAGAAAAAAAATTGTTTTTATTCTACGTTATGAAAAAGTAATTTCGCTTACCTGAAAATCTCGTTCATGCAAACAAACATTAATATCTCGATGCCCTTCGATGTTCGGCAACAGCTCCTCAATAACCCAATCTCGATTTTCATCACAATAACTGACAAAAACATCATAGATCAATGCACCATTACCAGCTGCATTCTCTTCCCTCATTTGTTTTCCTGTCAAGTAGCTAAAGACTGCTGCATTTTTTACCACAACAATTGTATACCGAATATACCACCAATTGAGGTACAGTAACCATCCGAGCACTGCACAAATTATCGGAACCATTAGGACGATGGACAGCTGGCCGATAGTGATTTCGTATTTATCCGATTTTTGGCTGTCTTTATTCCGATCCGCGGATGGGCAATATTCAGAAGAATTTAAATTATAATAATTATCGTTTGAGAAGTTAAAACACTGATAATTGTTCTCCTCTAAGTCGAGTAGTTGAAAGCGAGAGGTAATTTGCAATGAATCATTGTTTCTATGTGGGCTAAATTTCGATCTTTTGATTCCAGGTAAACGTTGTGGGTCTACAAATGTTAGACGATTCTTTGTAGTGGCTAATTTAAAAAATTCTCTCAACGCACAATCGCATATGAAGTTATTGTTTCCCATTGACAAATAATCAACTCTGGCCAAATCTTCGAGCATTGCTGATGTTATTGTGGTAATATGATTATTATCTAACTTTAACATTGAGAGTAAACGATTATTTCGGAAGATACGATCATCCCAGTTACGAATGACATTGAAACTTAAATCTACCCGATTTATTGACTCGAGTTCAGAAAAACTTGAATCTAATCGAATAATGTTGTTATATTTTAAATGTAACACTTGCAATTGTTTGAATTCAGACAACCAACTTAACCTTCCTATATTATTACTTTCCACAGCCAAAACTTCTAATTTATTAGACAACAAATTTAATTCTCCCATTTGAATTATTCTGCCCAACTCTAAATTACCAGATATATCCAATATGGACAAATTTCGGTATTCAAGAGGTTCAAATGAAGCTTTTCTAATCGATGTAAAGCAAAGACTTACTGCTTCTATGCTTCGTGGTAAGGCATTTAGTGAGATTAAACTAATCACAGATATTCTGCTATATGACAAATCCAAAAATCTAACCGATTTTAATGCACGCAAGCCTAGGTATAGTCCCGAATTGAATACATCATCACTTTCACGTGTGTTGTACGATATGTCGAGGTGAATTAAATTGGGCAAATTATTGAAGAATATATCAACAATTATGAAAAATTCGTTATGGGACATAAATAACATTTCTAATGAGTCCAACTTATAAAATGAGTTGTCAATCAAATAGCTGATGTGACTGGCTCTGAGATCGAGGACTTTTAATTTTGAAAATTCCGGTAAATCTACACAACAATATGTTGTTAAATTATTGCCATATAACGATAAGTATTCCAGAGTATCGATAGCAAATGACAGGGCTGCCCTTGGTATAAGCGTTAGATTTGAATTTGCTATGGAAATAAATACAACAGCAGCCAGTCCTTGGACACTTTGATTTTTCATTATATCGTATAGTGTGTTTGTGTCATGGTAGCTATTTGATTCATCGAAAAGTTCGTCACCTAGAAAGAAGAACAAATGGAAATAGATTAGCGAGATTAGTGGAAACATTCAACAGGCTTGTAAATAAGTTAGAGATTTTTTCGATTTTATCGTTTCTTAGTTAAGTTTGTATAACAAATTATTAAATATATACAACTTCAATGTTTAGTTTATTCAGCCATTTTTGTTTCGTTATGGACACACTTTTGAAAAACTAAACTAAAACTAGCATATCCTTTATACTACTACATCCATGAATACGCCTAAGAAAAACGAACTTTTGGTTAAAATTTTAAACATATGTATCTTGATTTTTCTGATTTTGTTGCGAAACTGTGATTCCTTCTCTCTTCAAAAAGGGCATAAGGAGGACCCCTTATTTGAATAAGGATTTAGGAAGGAAAGCCAGTATGAAGCAGTGGTTTCCGTCACGGCTCTGTAATCAAGAGGTTGTGGGTTCGAGGCTCGGGTGGGCTAAACAAATTTAACAACTGGGCTATCACTTTTCATTCGCAGATGCTTATTAACATGCGATTGCAGTGGCCCGGAAGTCACTTAAATCCGTTGTCCGCCTATATGATACCAACAGATAGGATTCCTCATATATAGCGTAAAACGCGCTCACTGATTACTATACAACAATATATCGGTGTGACATGTTGACAACATTCCACATTAAAAAATGGTTTATCATGAAAGAACTTATGTAATCAGATTAAAACAGTGATAATGGTTTAGCCCAAGACCCTATCATCGGGTTGTAATGGCAAATTATTATTATTATTTTTTTTTTACAATATGTAGATTCACATTTTTTTCTCAAATTAATTAAATAATTCACATAGTTACTTTTTAGTTGCTTAAATTTAAAGTTATGTAAATAAATACACAATGATAGTACAAAATAAATAAAAATATTATGTTGTGTAATTTGAAGATTAGATTAAAATACTATTTAATCTAATCTATAATTTATCAATAGGAATAAGTATACACAATTTATTGAGATTAATGTTTCCTATATATCTTATCTATATATAAAGACACCTGCATAATATGTACGTCGTATATACGATCCGAAGGAAAAGTGTACGCAATTAACACAAAATTTGTCGGTTCATTATGAGTATTAAAATACATTTTCTGTCTATGAAATTTAAGAGTATGCTTAAAAATAATGTACTAAAAAATATTTATAGATCCGATAAGAGAAATGGATATCGTATATGAAAATTATTCTTTAAAACTCCCAAAACACTAGTAAGTATATCTTACTTGTATAATCTAGTTTTAGAATTTCCTCCTCGGCCAACGAACCATCATCATTTAACCACCATAGATAGTCTTTTGATGTGCCAAGTAGACAGGGTTTCTTGTCCTCATTTGTGTCCCCACTTTTGCTTTGTATGTCTATCCTTGAATTGACAATATCTCTGTAATTTCTTGTATACGTTTCAAAATGGTTTGTAGTTTTCACTGCACTTCTAACGGTCACATTTTCAATTTCTAAAGTAAATGCTGAATTTTCTGTACTTTCAACAATTTTATCGTTTTGTAAACTATTCTCGAAATTTGCACTTTTTGCTACACTGATAATATTGATGAAAATTAATATTAGAATGAAAATATGACAAAACTTTAAAAAATTTGGCAAAACATTTGATTTCATGGTTATATATTTGCTACATAGTTGTACTTATCAGTTTTCGCACTCTATCAAATTAATGTATTTTATATTTGTGATTATTTTCGTTTCTAAAATATATCTAATGAGGAACGCGTATTTTATTTAACTAAACTCGTAGAAAATTTAAAATAAAATTATCTTTTTTTTTTGGAAAAATTGATAAAATATTGATATATACCAGATACACCTATCCCTTGTTGTACACGGTAGATACGGTCCAGTATATAAATCGAAACCATGTAAAAAGACACATATAACTAATTTAAATGAATATTAATTTTTTGTTTGCCCTTTTGGATTGAATCCTGCAGTGGAGAGCGGTTTAAAGGCATCAGGGTATAAGCTCATCGGCTGCCCAAGAATCATCCTGATGGAAAAAAAATAATCGTTTGTATGTTATTGAAAATCCAAAATATTAACGAATCCTCTTTATAAAAACTAATAAATTTGAAGAAAAACCCTTTCATATCTACACATTATCTCATTTACGAGATTTTTCGTTTAATTTCATAAACCCTTATAATTTACTTCTAAAGCTTTGGCAGAAATATAAGCATATACATAGATGTTGTACAGAGGTTGCTGACAGAGTTAGTCTGGCCACTGATGAAGTTACGAGAACTGAAATAACTCGAACATCGCTATGTAACCCATATTTTTGAGATATGATTCACAATATATAAAGTATAAAAAAAAAATAGAAATATACAATTTCATAATTATTTCCCGGCAGTTATGAAATTATCATGTGTGAAATACAATATGCATTTTAATTACACACAAAGAATCCAAGTATATATTTATTAATTTTAATATAAGTTATAGTTTTAACAGTCGTTTGATGAAATAAGTATGATTGTTAAGACAGGCTCTCGACCAATTCTTGTTTTATTATATTTAAAATAAAACATGTGTTTAGTTTCCGATATACGTTTTCTTAATGTTTATTAATATTATCAGTATCCATAATTTTTAATGAAAACTACTTAAAATGTATCTTAATATAAGTTTTGGATAATGTTCATTTAAAATTATGGATACTGATGATGTTAATAAACACTAACGAAACGTATATCGGAAATTCATTACTAAAAATAATACAACAAGAATTGGTCGAAAGCCAGTCTGAAAATCGTATT
>JANSTW010128774.1:0-28282 GCA_027564275.1 Diadocidia ferruginosa | reverse complement strand
TATATATTATACATTTAAAAAAAATTCTTGCCCCCCCCCCCAACAATTTCTTGAAATGACGTCCCTGATAGGAATTCTTTAATTTTAAATTGGTTAAAATCGTGCAAATATATTTTTGCAAGTAAAAAAAATTTATAATATGCAACGAATTTTCGGTATTTGTATCTTTATTTTACAATATTTTTATTAAGTCATATTTATAACCGCTGATTGTCTGTTTGCGTCGTCAAATTTGGTAATCAATTAGTCAATCACCCTGTTTGGTTCGGCCAATTTTCTCCATTTTTTTTTAAGTTATTAGAACTCGAACCTTATGGAAATCATTTCAAAAATGGAAATGATTTAAAAAAAGTGGAAATCATTGAAATTTGGAAATCAGTGGGACATAATTTGTCATAGTGGGTAACCCCTCGGTTTGGCTACAAACCATTTGAAGGGCACTTATTGTAGAATATAAAAATGTAATTTTTTGCGTTTATAAAAAAATGTTTTTTTTTTTAATTTTCATAATGGTAATTGTGAAAAAAGTGTAGGGTGAATGGGAACTAACAATTAAGAGGTGCGATTTTTCGAAAGTGCATATATATATATTTTTAAATTTTTATTAAGATATATGTAATAAATAAAAAAAAAACGTTAATCATACTTCCATCTTCGCGAATTTAATTCTGCAAAGTGTATGATAACATTATTTTTATTTTTATCATATTTTTTAAAATAATATAATTCGATGCAAAACACAATCGTTGCCAATGTTAAACCAAACACTAATAAATAGAAAGCGGTTTGTAGATGTTCAACACTAATAACAACTTGAATTTCTGATTCATCTTCGATTTCCTCTACCTCCTCGATGACATTACCGTGTAATTTATTTAGAAAGTCCATTTTTCTCGTCCAATATACAATGAAACCCATCTCATGAAATCTGCCCAACAATTCATTAACATATTCCAAATACATTGAACCCTTCTCCACAATGTAGACCCGTGGCAGTAATACTAAACATTCAGACATCATGTGAAAGTAGGGTTTGCCAGTTTGTTTATTATAGAGTCTGTTAACAAAATCTTCTGCCATAAAATTGGGCATCATATAAGCACTGTCGGTATTGTTCAATAGATTCTGCGGATCATTTAGGTCATATTCTACACTTTGAACTTGATCACCTAAAATGTTCCACGTATAATTACTCAAATATTGATTTAGTAATGCATTAATGGATTTATGATAGCGAATTTTATAACTAGATTTTCCCAGTTCTTCGAGGGTATCGATATCGTTGAGTGGACGAGGCAAGACCAAAGAACTAATTAATTTTGCAGTAAATGCATTAGTTATAAGGAAACTATAAATGCACCAACTAATGAGCATAGAACGTTTCGTTGCTGATTTCGGAATTCGAGTTATTGCATCGCCGAAAAATGATTGAAATGTTATGAGAAATACTTCCCTCCATTCGTACTGAAAGTCTGTTACTTTTCGTCGTTGAGCTACTATAACTTTACGATGTGTATTTTGAATGAGACCATATATCAAAGCCATTGCTAACAGAGATAGAGTTATAACAATCCACGTTAGTTTAGTCAAAGTTCTTAGTAAATTATAGAAAATTGGCTCATCGCCACTTTTTGGCACCAACAAACAAATATCGTTACGTTCAAATGCATTCGTAGTTTCCACATCTTTGAAAAATTCCGTATTCCAACTGAGGGCATTAAATGCAAATTCTGCATTACGAGCTATAACTTCACCAATATTGCCCGTGGTAACAGTTCCATTAAATTCATATCTTGGTAGAAAATAGCTAAAATTTGCATTCATCCTGTTAAAATAAGTTTTTATAATATACTTAAATATGCAAAACATTAAGATTCTTTTGCTTACATGTCTCCCAAAAGCTCAGCAACATATCCATCAACTCCATGATATCCTGGCGTATTTTCATTTGGAATCGATCTAACCGTTATATTTTGCATCACCAGATTTATTGGATATTTGTTTAAATTTACCAATTTATTAAAGAATATGTCAGTTGCTGCTCCATTTTTATGATAGGCAGACGTTAGGTTCACTAATTTAATGGTTTTATTTGGGTCATCCAATATAAATGGTTGATAGGAGAATAACTGAACATTTTCTAAATAGAAAATTACAGCCACATTTAATATATTTCGTTGAAAACATTGATCGAAAAATATTAGCAACGTTTCGTTAACATGTTGATCCTTCAATTCGGTCGTATCCACAGATTCAATGATAACAATATATTTGCGAAATTGTTTTCCCTCACTATTTCGTTGCATAGTTGCTAACGCCTGTTCGGGATATTTTAGAAAATCTCTTAAACTTGATATAATCAAGACATAAACCGATAATCTAACACGTGTCAATTTCATCGCATTTGCCGTTTCCTCAAACGTGTTAATTTCCAGTGGAGCAGAATCACAGTCCAATACTGTACGAATTATATCATTTGTAACGACTGTTACTTTAGCGAGTGAGAAAAATATTTTAATTATATGTGCTTCGGTGTTGCAAATTACATTTCCCGTAAAATTTAGGGCAATTTCAGGAAATTGCACCTTTGACTGTAATTCAAAACGATTGTCATGTGAATAACTAGCCTCACTGAAAAGAGCGGCTAAGCCCAAATATATCATATATCTATATAACATATTCTATTTCTATTAGATGAGGTTTTTTTTTAAATGTATAGATAAATAAATTAAAATTTAATTTATATTAAATAAACTATATATTAGTAACAGAGTAGAGTTAAAAGAACTTTTTTTAAATTAAACTGCGTACTTTTACACCGCACAGATATTTCTATAAAACTAAATTGTTACCTATATTTAGTTTTATATTTGAACGAAATAAACGTTAAATTTGACCATATGGTATATGTCGCTATATATGCATTATAATATATTAAATAAATATAGTTAATTAAATATTAATATTAATTAAAGCTTTTGTAGCATGTATATCATCGCATTGACTTTATATATGTATATACATTATATACAATGTTTAGTCAATGATATCATATAACAGCGTAATCACTGAATCAATTATGTGACCAAAAATTAATTAATTTGCATTTAGTTTTCAATTAGCTAGGTATACTTTAACTTAGGTATATTAAATTTTAAATGCAATTTTCGAGATATAACGAATTCGAGATATAATATATAAATATTATAACACAAAGCTTGATTAATTTTATATTGTGGTCCGTTATTGTTGTAGTAAATTCTTACTTTTTTAACCGAGATAGCAAAATAGATATTCATCCACATTACTCAATGATAGGATATACTACATGAGTACCGACAAACTAATATACAGAAACATAGAAAATTTTAATTAAAATCAAAAAATTGATCTTACGACAAAAGAACACTTAACAGTAGCTTTTTAAACGAAATCGCCGATATCTCAATTATTACGGAATATGATGCTACGCCAGAATTCTGAACCATTTATAAACTTTTTTAGAACCCCCACAATTTTAAACAACGAGTATTTCATTTCTGAGCGTAGCAACGCACGCCGGATACCAGCTAGTAGAACATAAATCATATATTTGGTATGATTGAAATATATAATATATCATAAACAATTATAAGTTCGGTGTACAGCTTCGGCGGCATTATAAGCATATATACTGAAATCCAAAAATCTAAAAGGTGTGGTGTTACACAGAGTTGATAAACAGAGGATAGTCTGGCCACTGATGATGTTATGAGAACTGAAACTAAACTCGGACATCGCTGTTTTAACCCATATTTTTGAGATATAGAGTTTCACAATATATGAAAAAGTTTATAATAATAATGACATAAATTATAATTTAATAATTATTAACCCGGCAGATATGAAATTACAATGCATAGATATATGGATACTATATGCATCATAATTACATATAAAAAATAAATCATAAACCTAAAAATTTTCTTTTAAATCAAAGATTTCTTTACTGTTGACATTGAACGAATTAAATTTATTGTTCGTTAAAATTTGGTCTGTCTTTTTCTAAAATTTTCAAAATTTTTAAACTATGAAATTCAACTTAAACAAAATTCCCTGTTCATATCCAAAAGGTCCATTGAACGTTTTAGTGTCATTTTGGCAAAAACATTCAACACAATTCAATGCAATATGTGGCTGTAAAATGTATCTATTTGCAAAACATTTTATTTTGCTCCACACAATCATTTATTCGGTAAGTACATTTTATTTATTTTAATATTCTGCTTCACAAGCGAATTGCATTTATTATTTAAAGATAACATGTTGTTATAAATTTTGGAAACTATTGTTGATGCAACCACATATCAATTCAAATTTATCATTAACTACAATGTATACACAAACAAGACACAGATTCTTCTTGCAATATCCAATGTTTAATCTAAATATTCATACCACTTCTTTAATATACTATTTTCTGGCCATTCAATCATCAACTTCAATAATTTTGGCAATTTTACAGGTATATTATTATTTTTTATATTTTTCGCGTTTCTTATTTAACGTTTCGACAGCTGATCGCATTCTTTTTATGGTTTTTAGATCATTTCAAAAATGGTCCTTGTTTTGTTTATTTCTGGATAATTCCTTCATTATCACATTATAATTTTAATAAGTATGATTTTAAGACAGGCTCTCGAAAAATTTTAGTTTTATTTTTAGTAATGAAACATTTGTTTTATTTTCGATGTACGTTTCGGTAATGTTTATTAACTTCATCAGTATCCATATTCCATAATTTACAAATTAGTTAATTGCTATTGTTTTTATTAAAAAATTATTGAAACGTAAATTAGAGAGATCTTAAAATCATACTTATATCATCAAAACGTAAAACCTACAACTTATATTATTTTCTTACAGAACGACTATGAGAAAACACTTCCACAAGTTGTGTTCAATGGGCTGTATATTATTTTTCAATTTGTTAGAATAAATGTATATTTTTATAGAAACTATAGCACCATAACTGTACAAAAATGTTTGCGTAAATTAATACATTTGGCATGGGTAGTATTTGTTTGGTCACAACTGTTGTGCTTGACCTACAGTAAATATTCAAATTGTTTATTTGTTTAAAAAATTAATTTAAAATAAAATATGAAAAAAAACATTTTTTTGTTTATTTTTTGGTTCAACTTTACTGATTTTATTATTTTAATAATTTAATTACAATACGTTCTCTCCCCTCACATTCATCATAATTTATAATTAATAATTTGAATTCCTGTAAACAATTGAAAAAATCAAAATAAATAAATTACATATAGCGTTGTTCTATTAACAATAAAAAATGCTTTTTGTTTCTAAAAAAAATTATAAGAATGTGTATTTATTTAAAAAAAACTTTTATAGAATGTTTGTTAATTATATGAACAGAAAATAGTTTTTTTTATAAATTTAAATAAAAAACGGAATTTATTGAAGTTACTTTATAAACAATACATACAAAAATAAATAGCGAAAAAAAAACTTGTTTGTTTTTTTACTTTAAACAATATTAATTCGATTACTTTCGGCAATTTTTTTATCTCTAATAAATGCTTAATTTTATTAATTTTTTTTTTAAATAATTTTACAAAATTATTTATTACAATTTGTTGAAATTAAATATTTTTTAGGAGCATTGTTGGGTTTTAATTGATTTAATTTATCATAAACATTTTACTGCGTGTTCGCGAAGCATATACGGATTTGCTGCGGTAACTAGACGCTGGTGAAATGTTTTTTATCTACTTCGTTTTATTGATGTTTGATGAGGATTATAATTTTATTTTATTTGTTACAACCAATTTATTATTGGCCAGCTTTTTCTAATTTAGCTTTCAATGAGGCTGGCATCTCTGGTGGTGGTGGACGTGGAATGCCAAAGCCAACTTTAACACCATCATAGATGAACCATTGAAGTGCGGTCAATGTACCAATCATGATGATACGTGGCACTAAACCATTCCACATGCCGAAGAATCCAAGATTTTTGGCAACTGTGAATGCAGATGCACCCTTAGATTGATTTAGTTTGGATACAACCACATCGGCTGGATGGGAGACAATGGCACAGAAAACACCAGCAATGTAACCGGCAGCAAATGTAACGACCAACTGTTCACCTTTGCTACATTCTGCACGTGGCTTTGGTACGACATGGCTAGAATATTAATTTATGAGATAAATCTTACTCGTGAAAACAGTTAACACATTCTTACCTATACAATAATTCAACTGTTCTTTCGAAACAGGCAAATTTCATCATTGTATATGGAATTTGTCTCATCCACAATGGTACTAAACCTTTGTAGAATGCATTGACACCCTCATCTTTGAACATTTTTGGTGCAGCTTCACGCAATGTATTGGCAAATCCAGGTGTGGTTTGAATTTTAACTTTAGCTGCCTCAAATGGAGCCAAAGCAATGTCAGCAAAGAATTCAGCTGATGCAGATGCAGCCAAATACAATGATGTACGATAGAGGAAAGCGTTTTCATCTCCAATAACATTGGTATAATAAACTTTGAAGTATTCGTATAGACCGAATTTGAAAAGACCCTAAATGGATTTCGGTTTTATTTTAGCAAATTGGATTAAGTCACATTTTTATTTGTAATAATTTGATAGATAAATATGAGTAAGATAAGCTTTTTATCTTACTTAATTCTAAGTAATATGAATAATCTTACCTGTGCAGAATAACCGAATGCAGTTGGTGCCCATCCCTTAGCCAATCCTCTAGCGCCATCTTCACCCAGAGTTACCTTAAACCCGTGTATTAAATTCTTGTATTTAGCTTGATCGACTTGTAAGCGACATTTGACCAAATCAAGGGGAGTCAACAATGTATGAGTTGATCCTAAATATAAGTTAACTGTAAACAACCGGATTCGTAGATTATATAAAATATAATTACCACATGAAATAATGCCACCAAGACCGCATAAGAGGAAGTATTTTGTTGAACCGAATTCACAGGAATCACCGGCAGCAGTTGCTGCAGCCGCAATGCTACGTCCAGGAACTAAAGCAGTGGATTCGCATTCAGCACGAGTGAATGGACCCTTGAATGGGGTTTGACGAGATGCATCGAATAAGGATGGGAAAAGCATTTTCTTTCCTTTTATATGTAGATTTACGTGATCCTATAGACAATAAAACAATTTTCTTTAAATCACGTAACTCCACTTCTTTATTATTAAATTATACAATAATTAATTATAATTTTTCCGTGTCACACATTTAGATGATGAAAAAAAATTATTAAATAACTCAAGGTCTCGAGTTTTAGCGAATGAAGAAAAGAATCGATTGAGACTGCGAGCTGTGTAGTTTTTTACTACACAGAATCGACGGACGATTACATAACCAATTTTCTTGGCCATAATTATGGATTTGTTTGAATTGAAAATTATTTACTCAAATTATAGAAACATTAATTAGTTAAATTTGCAAAACAAATAAACAAACTATATCTAAATTAATTAATAAAATTAATTTTTCACTTACAGTTATTACACGATCGCTCCAGCAAGCACACAGGCCGAACTTTAAAAGAATTTATGAAGTGAAGTTAACTGTGAAGTATGCGGTTATTCTATTTTTACAAAAACGATCAGTTACTAGGCTGCGTTCGATTATTTATTGCAAATACTTATTGTACTTTTCATAGAGAAAATATACTAATATAGAGTTAGAATACTTAAGGGCTGTTGAATGTTGATGTCTTTTTGGGGGAGGTGGAAATTTTCGACTGTCATACTCAATTACTTTTATTTATATACGGTTAGTATAGAATATAAAAGTCTTGTAATCGCGATAAAATTAAAAAAAATAGAAAAAATAAAAATATATTTTTTTACTTCTCTTGAATTCTGAAAAATGAAAAAAAAAATATTTATCTGTCCGTCCGTCTGCACTATAAAGACAAGAAATAGAAAGTTCTATATAATCTACGATCTTGAAATTTTGTAGGAATGATTTTTTGGTGTTCCAATTGAATATCAAAAAATTTTCAAGATATACGGGATAAATGGGATATGAATCCGCGTATGTAAACATAAACTTTTTTCCTGTAATTATATTTGTATTTTCCATTTAATCACACTACTACACAAATTTCGATTTCTAATTTGTGATACATATATGATAGATATGATCAAAATTATAGTTTTTGTCGGAATATTAGCTTCACATATTAGAACATTTCTTAAAATAGAAACAGCCGATATTTGTACATCAAATTATAATAATAATATACACATTTTTGAGCTGTAAAAATATTTAAGGAAATTGTTTAAAGTATAATAACGAAGGTAACTATCACCAAGGGTTTTTAATAAAAAAAAACCTTGGTAAAAGTTACCTTCGTTATTGTGTTAACTTTTTTTGTCATTATTCTAATATCTAATATAAAAGTTATAGCTGATTCCTCAGAGTATCTATCATTGATTTCACACCCACCAAATTGGTTTACTTTGACCTCCGCCCGACCCTACGCAAAAATATATGAGAAATAAATTTTGTATGCCCCTTCTTTCTACATGTAGCGTTGGTTGCTCCAACTTTTTTTTAATAACAGGTATTTGTAATACCATTTATTTTATACCGTAGATCTCTTACCCCTTCCCAACCCCCAAAAAGTATTTTTTTATGAAATTTTCATCAAATTTTGACCCTATCCCCCCGTCTAATTTTGTTTCGAAGTCTAAAAATATAATCTGAACAAAAGTACTTGCAAGCTAAAAGTACTTTAGCGAACGCAGCCTTATCGTTTTTTTCCATAATGCTACCAAGTGTGAATCATCGCGCCTTGGTAACGAATCACGAGCAGTAAATCTGTCAAATGTTTTTTTTGGTCATGTGATTTGACATTTCGTTTCATCGATTTTACACCTCCATTGTTTTGTGTGGAAAATATTTTTCAAATTGCAAATTTCCACAAATTTTGTGAAAAAATTCGATCAAAATAATATAAATAAAATGGGTGTTGTACCAGTCATCATATTTACTGCTTTGTGGGGTGTAGTTGGTATTGTTTTACCATTCTTAGCACCAAAGGGACCAAATCGGGGGTAAAGTATAGAAGGAAACATGCATTAATCATGAGACTGGAGAAAAAACTTCAATGTCAACTTTTAATTTCTTTTTTTTCAGGATTGTTCAATGTGTTTTAATGTTAACAGCAGCAACTTGTTGGCTTTTGTAAGTATTTCTGTAAAATTGTATCATAAATTATCTCATTAAACTCGATTGTAATTCCAGCTGGCTTTGTTGTTACATGGCACAAATGAATCCTTTGATAGGACCCAGAATGCACGCAAACACTATTTTAATGATGGCCAGAGAATGGGGACATCCAATCACTGATCTAAATGAGTATGTACCACCAGCTCACGCCGAACATTAAAAAATACACATTTACCAAAATCGCAGTATTCAAAAATGTTCAAGGGTTTGTTCTTATTGTGTGAAAGAAAAGACAAACATGTTTAAATATTGTAACATTATTATTTCGTTTTTCTATAGATTGTAAGCAAATGCAGTTTAATTTTTCCCCAGTTTATTGTTTATTGATTAAATGTTATTCAGATCAAAAATGTATATAAATATATTATAACATAAACATGCTCATATACAAGAACATTAATTATTTAAAAAGATTCCTCTTAAAATTGTATGTTAACACTTTATTTAGTTAAATAATGTATATAATTTTTATCAAAATTAAATAAACGCATATATAATAGACTTACAATATTTTGTTATTTAAATTAATGGGCAATCAAATGTACTATGTCAATGTTAAATTTATATCCTATTGATAAGCCCTATCTTATTGTTATACCTTTTGTATATAATAGAATCGTGGAAACCACTTACGGAAATCAGAAATCATGTAAAAAATTGTTTACTAGTAGATTAATTAATATGTTAGTCGATATATACAATTTGCTACATCTTTACGAAGAAATTTGTCTATCCGTCTCGAAAATTTCGCAAACTAAATCATTCTTCAATTGTACTATAACTTAATGGAATTCTTTGCCGCATCATATCAAGCATATTGATTGTGTCCTTTTAATTAAATTAGCTGCTAATTGAAATTGATTTGTAAATGTATTTTTTTCTTTCTCTTTTTTTTTAATGCTTTAATTATTTTCTTTTCTTTTCAATAATATATTTTATTATTTTAATATCATTATCTTTTACCAAAAATAATTAAATCTTTTTTTTTAATAAGTTTTAAAATGTTAGAGCCATATTTTATACCCCAATTGAATTTTTGTTTGTGCAATTAAACAAGAGTTTAAAACTCATTTGTACAATGAATTTGAATTAATAAATAAAAAAATATAAGTAACTTACACAAAGACTATAGAGACCTGCGCGGATGCACTAACGTATCCGCATTTCAGGCTCTCTCATCTTTAACCGACAGGCAAACCCTAGCGTGTATGTTAGAAAACTGTACATGTTATCGGTGCATGTACATGCAAGATACAATGGCAATGATAGAAAACTGTGCATGCAAGCATAAGCGATTCGCTCGGTTGCATATGTACATGCATCGATAACTGCACAGTTTTATGCCATACACGTTTGGTTATGCATGACGGTTGCAACCGAGTGTGTATGGCCGCACCTTAATAGCTCCTATTTTCAGCTATTTTTACAAATTAGTCGAATCAGTTTTTTACGAGTAAACAACTTTTTCTGTATGTTCATATTTTTCGGCCATTTAAAAAAAAATCGTATGGAAGCACTGCACCCTCCGCCTTTGACCTAGAGACTCTAAATCCAATGCAATCCCAGAGTATGGCGGACCACTAAAAATTCACCCTCACCAAAAATTTACCAAATCCTTCGAATGATGTAATACTTTACTTGTGTCTGATATTTTGAGGACATACAGATCGGACGAACGGGCACTTTCGTTGCAGTGTTTCTGACTCAGGGCATCATTAAACGAGGAAAAATGGGTCCCGGCAATTTGGACATCTTAACCTAATTTAAAGCTTCTTGACCGAAATCAATCAAATATATTAGTAAGGCGAAAACTGCTAAGCAAAAACACATTAGCGCGAAAATATAAATATAAAATTTTCACATGGCAAAGCGAACATATTTTTAATGTAAATTATCCATATAACTCAAGTTATCATATTTTTAATTGCGACCGCGACGAAAATGCAACCCTGATATTTTACAAATTGTTCGTTGATATCGTCAGAATACTGGGAGTATAGAAAAATTCCACAAACCGTAAGATAACACCGGACGCATTCATTATAATTTTATAAATTAATTTTTACAAGCGCTTCGGCTTCTAAATTTAATAATTTTAGAAGCTACATATTTTTCTATTTTTACGTTTAATTAATCGATAAATCGGTAATTAAAACGAAAATCATTCAATTAAACAATTTGAATTGTGTGAGGAACAATATAAAGGCTTGGTTAATCTGTGCAAATTTGGCGCCATAA
Organism: Diadocidia ferruginosa; assembly: GCA_027564275.1. Taxonomy (NCBI): domain Eukaryota; kingdom Metazoa; phylum Arthropoda; class Insecta; order Diptera; family Diadocidiidae; genus Diadocidia; species Diadocidia ferruginosa. The sequence goes on along the minus strand of JANSTW010128774.1, from coordinate 16,764 downwards.
ATAAATATAAATTGGAAATTTTTGACAGTGCGAAAACTGTCAACTTGGAGTTTTATTTTTATATTTTTGGAAAATTTGTGCATATTTTTCAGATGCCTTATTAAAATCTACAATTATTATCTGTATTTAATAAAATAACATTACTATGTCTAAATTTGAGTATGAGTTGGACTCGAGCGGGAGTCTTATGCCAGTAAGTTTTAATTTACCTATCTGAGTTCCTTCTCGTTTAAAACATTTGCGCTCCTAGATGATACAAGCACTCATCAAACCGGAAGGTGAAGAACCAGCTAAACCAACGGTGTCCAAAAAACCTCAATCACATCCATACTATAAACGTCCTGGACGAGGCCACAATCATGATTGTTGTGATGCATGTCAGGAAGGTGGAAATTTGATATGTTGTGATCGATGTCCATCAAGTTTTCATTTGGGATGCCAGTAAGTGCTCTTGCTAACCTACAAAATATTTAATTTTTTATAATTTGATTTTAGTGATCCGCCGTTAAATGAGAAAGATATTCCTAATGGTTTGTGGTTGTGTCACCACTGTCGAATGACACAACCTAATCTCTTAAATGAATGTGCTGATCGATCAGCTCAAAGTGAAATTTCGGAAAATTCAAGACCATCAACACCGTTGGTTTTATCAAATGACAATTTAAATGATGGCAGTGAAGTGCCTCTAGTTGCATCAAAAATTCTAAACCTTCGCAAACGCAGCAGCTCCAGAATGTCTGTTTCAAGCGATACAAGTTTAACGGATAAAATCTCATTAAAATCAATAGCTGCAGCGAATGCATCAAAAGCAACAGCAGCAGCGGCATCAACATCTACAGCTACTACAGCTCTGACTGTTCAAAATGTGGAAGCCGCGACAAATAACGAAAAACTAACAGCTCTAGATGAGTTGGTAAAGGCAGCCTCATTAATGAATCCACGCCAATTTGATTTACCCCGAGAAATGAGTATTTTTGTGCAATTTCCAGGAACAGATAAAAGTATACGAACATTTTTTGTTAATATTTCTTCTAACAAATGTTATTTTAGTTGAACCAAGTGGAAAGAATTTGGCCAAGAAAATTAATCGAAATAATATGAAAACTAAACCACACGAACTAGACTCACAGGGATTGGTGCCGTTACCGGCTAAAACTTGCTTTCATTGTCGTAAATCATGCAAGAAAGCACCACTTGTGGCTTGTGACTATTGTCCATTATTTTTCCATCAAGATTGTCTGGACCCACCATTGACTGCTCTACCGACTGGCCTATGGATGTGTCCAAATCATCCTGAGCAATTTATCGTAATAACTTGATGCGTTTGTTTAGTGTTTTTTTAATTTCTTTTCTTTCAGGATTGGAAGTTAGTGTCATCGGTATCGGCCACCGAACGTATAAAATTGTGGAGTAAATTTAATGGGCCCGTCGACCAAGACACTGTAAAGGCTGAATTTTTTCGAAAAATCCACAGCAAAAATCCACCATTTCGTTTTAAGATCAAATCTACGCCTAGGGAACATGTTCAAATACCCGAAATGATTGAATATCATTATAAAAATCCCCCGTCTTTATTGCCATCTCTTCGCGATGTGTTGCGCTGTGAGGCAGTGTACAGAAAAGGTCTTTCACATGAATTGATTCACGAAGATTTAAGTCAAATGATTGAAGATGACTTAAATGCATTACAGGAGGCTAATAGAAAAGTTGAACAGTTTAATAAATCCGATGAAGAAGAAAAGGATTCTAACAATTTAGCCAACAATGACCAAGAAACAATGGATACAATAAAAGAAGAAGCACCAGAGGAAGAACCACAAGAAAACGATGAACCTAAAGAAAAAAAGCCGAAATTATCGAACGATTTAGAAAGTATTGACGAAGAGTTGAAAAACTTTGACAATTCAATCATAAAATTATTAGCCTATCAACGACTACAGGAAATCATTGTTGATAATCCGGATTTGGTTGAAAAATATCAACTAGAATCAAATGCTAAATCATTTCAGGAGGCATTGATCAGACCATCAAAACCGAATATACCGTTGCCCAGTCAATTGTTGACCCGAGAAGATATCGAACGTATCGCAAGAAAATTCACAAGTCCCCAGAAAATTGAGGTGCGTTCTCGAACACCGAGTCCGCACACATATAATAACCACCACAATGATTATCAATCCAACAAATCAATTGAAGACACGAAAAATTTTGGATTGGACGATTTTCGTACGGACGAAGAAAAAGCCATGGAAATCGCTGGTCGACTACAACAACCTATTCGTGAATCGAAAATAAGAGCTAGGGCCGTTCTGACACCAGTTAGTGATATATTATCAGGAAAACGGTAAACAGAAATTAATTTAACTTTAAGTAATTAAAAAAAACACGTTATTTATGTTTTTACAGCTGGTTTACTAAAAAGTCAATGGAAGGTGTTGTTTATATGCGATACAGACGATTAACTATAGGTTCAGGACCGGGAAGTGATCTTCAACTGAATTCAATTGGTCATTGTGGATATGTGTCCAGCAAGCATGCCATAATATTTTTCGACGATGTAAGAGCAGGTACAAGCTTGGTGAATATTTTTTTATTCTTTTATTTATAGGTTACCAAGAGTTTTGAGCTTCTAAACTACTCAGAATTCGGAACTGAAGTTAACGGTCAATATTATTCGTGTGATTTTACGGAACACAGTGCTACTCCTGCAAGAATTCAAAGTGTGCAAAATGATCCGAAATCATTTTATAAAAATGTTAAGAGCATTGTTGATAAACGGCGGGGAATTACGCGGCCTGAATATACATTTGATAAGTTTGCAAAGTAAACAAAAAATGTTTTCTATTATTTAATGTTATTTAAATATTTCTTTTTTCCTACTACAGAATGGCAGCGCCAGAGAAACCTGTATGCGGGTGCAGCACAAAGGGTCCGATGATTAAAGGATGGGAGGGTACAGCAATACTTGGTCATGGAACATTACTGCGATTCGGTTGTTTATCGTTTGTGTTTTCAATAGCTGATTTTGATAAAATTGAAGACGATGAATAGAAAAAATAGTTTGATATAATTATTTTCTCCATGCGATGTTTAAATTTATTTATTTTTTAATATTTTTTAGATTTTTAATCTAAAAATATGAGAAATAAATATTTTAAAATTTAAATTTTCAATGAAAATAATGTAAAGAAACCGCAAGAAATATTTTAAGGGCTGCATCATCTTCAAAAAAATAATTTACATTGTGCATCACTTTAAAATATAAATGTACAAAAATATATTTAATTATTTTAAATGGACAAGAAAATCTATCAGCAAAAGAATATGTTTTTAATATTTATAAATGAATATACGTAGCGTTGTTGTACATTTTTAGGTACATATGAATATCCTTGTAGAATATAATATTTACTTTTAATCAAATTATATAATTATATAATAAGCAATATTATATTGATATTATGTCGTCGAAAGAAAATTTAATTGTTTTTTTTTTTAATAAAATTTAAAGTTTTCAATGATGTTTTTTTTATTAATTTCATTCGTTGCGACCTATTTACAAATTCGACATAACGTTCAAAATAAATATCCCAGAGTAATTAAGTTTTTACTATATGAAAATAATTTATTGGCACATCTCTCTCTCTCTCTCTCTCTCTCTGTACCTCGCGCGCACGATATCCACGCGTACTCAATAGTCCATCCCTAACAATAACAACGAACTCCAACCAGCAAAACAATAAAATTGAAAATGGTCGATGCTGGAACAAATAAAAAATAAACTCCTAGAAACAATAGCAAGAAACAAATAAAAGAGTAAAAAACAAGTGAAATTAAACAATGCTAAGAAAATCTTTGCATGCCACTTTCAAATCTTTAAATCTCAACAAAAATCTGACATTAATTGGAAGTTTGTTCCAAAGTCTTGCGGTATGTACAAAATACGAGTTAGATATACGGTATGAAGATGCGTTTGCTACTTAAAACTTACCTTTTTCGAATTTATAAATTTTTTATGACACAATAATCACAAACCTAACAACTAAAGAATATTTTGCAGCCGAAGAGGAAATGTGGAATAATTAACGATTTAACCAATATTAAACGAAGATGAGTACGCAAACATTGGTCGATTGCATACAATTTCCTTAGACAAGGATAAATTCTACCACCTACCCTAAAATAATGTGGTCAATCCAAATAAGTTTCGTTTAAGAAAATTCTTGTACTTTTAATAGACGATACTATTGGAATCGGAAAATAATTTAATAATATATATATGATTTGTTCGGGTCTAATGAAAGTTAGTTTAGGACGGTCCCTTCAAATAAAGATCTCAAATCAGCATTTAACAGCTGTATTCTATCAACCAATAGGTCAACTGATGATGGAAAAACCAACTGCACGTCTTCGGTGTACATAAATGCACTGTTGAAAAGTGAACAGACATGGAAAGGATGAACAAACAAAATTAAAGTGTACAAAGCTTAAAGATTATCTTTTCATTATGTTATGACTAAATAAAAGTGCGCCCAGAATTGAGCCTTGCGGAACACCATATATAACACTTTCCAGTCTTGTAATCTTCCTAAGGTACGAATAAATAAATTTACGTGCATAACTTGAGAAAGAGAACTAAGTTTTTAAACTAGATCGAATATAGTTAGACTCTGATATAATTGAATTATAAAAATTAATTTTATTGGTTAATGCGAAGGATTTCTATTACTAATCCACTAGTTTATTTTTCTGGTTCTAAAAATTATTTGGCAATAAAGAATTCTAGTGATACGCTTAGCGGCGCAATCTAAATAAAATGTTTAGAAATGAAGTAATAACTTAAAGGGAGTTGCTGTTAACACTTCTTAGTACACATTATCCCTCCAAAGCGAGTGAGTATCTATCCGGTACCATGAAGTGATGTCAGCAACACTGTTACTGGTCATAATATGTTCTTGTTATCTTTATGGCGGATTTTTTAATATATCCGTTGGTGTCACATTCGCATCAAATTCATCGATTTCATAACTTTTCTTTGAACTTCTTTTTATTCTATTCTAACGCCGTAAGTTTTTTTAAACTGATATGTAACTATGTAAAACGTTTGCGAAAGTAGCTCGGTGTTTAATTCAATAAAAAATATACTGCTATTTTCGGATTCGACATACATAGGGCCCCTGAATAATATAATATATTGGAAAAAATAATGAAATTTGTTTAAAAAAATAAAATCAAACGATTTGCTCCAATTGTTTTTTTTTATCTAATTTATTGTTATTTTTGATTTGTCTATTTACAAAGTTGTATACTTATAATTTTATCTCTAATATTAATATATTTATTTCTAATTTGGATAAATTTTGGATATACGTATATAATATTTTTCGTGTTGTTTGTATATAAAAAAAAACTTTTCATAATTTATGTACAAAACGCATTATTATTGTTCTTGTTTGTTTGGACAATTTTTGATTTACTAATAAGTATATAGGTTAATATAGTATAAAAGTATTTTTTAAATTTTATTTGCTTCTCTTTTAATATGCTTTTTTTAGGTGGACAAAAGAATAAGCTATAAAACTCAATATTCAATATAAGTCTTTAAAATGCATTTACAAAAAAACGCTAATGGCTTTTCTATACAAACTCCAATTTAAATGAATTTTTATTTGAATTTGAAATGAAAAAACTTTATAATAAATTTATATCCTTCTCTAATTTAAAATTTGTTAATATTAATATTCGGCAACTAAAACTATAAACAATATTTCAAGTGATATATTTTTTTCGCAAGAAGTGTTTTAACTTTTTTCAATTCCCTGTTAGAAATATGCAACTTTATAATTACCATATTATTTTTAAAATATATAATGTGAATACGCATAGAATGTGCTGCTGTTAAGATTGGCGCTACGTTCTATGTGTATATACGTTTTGAAATGAAACTAACTGGTGCGATCAACGGTTTAAAGAAATATGTTTTATGTTTTGAGAAGACATGTTTTAATATGAATTTTTATATAAATATTGTTGGGTTTGTAAGATAAAGTAAATATATATAATGTAGGGCTGAAGTGTAGAATCCCTCCCCCTCAGCGCCGCAAAAAAACGTTGTTCAGGGAAGACCCCCTACAATGTTTTGAGGTCTAATGTAGATAACAATATTAAAATTATGCTTATGACAAAGTCGAACAAATCTAGTATAATAAATGTTTTCTGGAAAATTATTGTCTCTTTGAAAAATATATAATTTCTTAGTTTAAAGAAATATACTATAGTGGATTTTCCATTGGTTTTGTAACAAATTATTACAGGTAAACGTAAAATTCTATTAATAAATTTGAACATAAACAATAAATGGCAAGTAAAAATAAAATATTATTGATTTAATAAACCTATAAAAGAAATATAATATTAAATTTATCTTAAAAAAAACATTAATAGCCAATTAACATGAATACAACTATTTAAATAAACAACGACGGCATTAAAATTTGCTTTTTGTTGTGGATACACAATTTTTTCTGAATAAATAGTTAATATTTTGAAAGGATGACAATTTATATCAAAGACCAAAAAGTTTGCATTATGCACGTAAACGAACTACAAATTATTCGATCTAAATTAACTGAACAAAATATAATTTCATTAGTTCGAGTAAAAGATCACCTATCCTAGGAGAAAGTAACACTATACATAAGCTTTTTTCACAGCGAATAGTTTTATTTGATTGTTTTTAAATTTCGTAAAAATAATTTATTTAAAAAGAATATATGGACAAAAATTAAATAAATTCTTTGCTCACAACTCAAAGTGGCAATATCACGAAACGCTTGTTTTGCATACATTTCGAGTGATGCAACATTACCATTGTGAGCAATTTTACCGCTGAAATTTACACAAAATATAAAAACTTTAGTTATTAAAGTTAATTTATCTTCAAAAAATAAAATTGTTCATAAAACTTAGTAATTCCGTTTGCGCTAAATTATATTATATAAAATAATTTAATAAGATTTAAAGCAAAATGCTCATCAATAACAATTAATCAAAAATATAATTTAGTTCTTAAAATATATTATATATATTTTAGCGGCATAATTTTCATTATATAACGTTTGACCTTTATGGCTTCTTCATTTAAAGTTTTAATAAGTCAAACTATACAAATTGTCGAAAACGCGTTTTATAAAATATACAAGGACATTTATTTATATGGAAACAAGATTATCCGCTATGTATTATACATAACTTGGGCTTAACGTTTACGAAAAGTTTCAAAACTATAACTTCACAATATCAATTATCAATATTGTGCCGTAATTAAAATAATAAAAATAAATTATAATTAATATTTTTTTTACTACTAGGTACTTAAATTATTATGTAAAATTAACTCTGTGTATTACAATTTTAAATTTATTGAAAGGACAAAAAAAAATCAAATTGAAAAATAAATGAAATTATTAACCGGAATTTTGTTAAGTATATTTTTAGAATTATATAATTTTTGGTGTTTTTTGGTTATTTTCACGCCAGTTTTGCCCAATCGTAGGGATTATTTATATAAAATCAATTATGCAATTACTTTAGGTCCAGCTCTTCCGGCGATGATAGTTCATCTACTTTAGTAGATGAAACTGCTGTTACAACATCAGACGTAGTATCGTCAATAATATTTTCTATTTCATTGTCAATAGTTTCGTCTTTTCGGTTATCTATCGTTTCCAATTCTGCTGCTGGTAAAATAATATTACTCTCTTTAAACGATTCGCTGTGATGTTGTTGTAGGTGATCACTGTCACTGTCATCACTTGCATTTTCATCATCCTCAGATGATGAATTATCATGAGTGCCGTACAGAAATTCACGACTATTTAGCGGCTCTTCGGGTATTTGAGGTACGGAACATTTCTGAACTAATTCCTCATAGGGTTTATTGTGTAAAAATAGAATTAGAATAACAGTCATATTGTCGCCGCCTAAACCACCCATCTGACAATCGGGAGCCAAACATAATTCCATTAATTCTTCGCATATTTGTTCGGGTTCCATGCCCAGACCTATTCGTTTCCGACAAAAATTAGTAACATCAACGTTTTGCAGTACATCCCAAATGCCATCACAGGCCAGCACAGCGAATTCCCAATCCTCAGTGATTTCAGACTTGACAACATCCGGATAAGCTAAATTTGGAATTGTTAATAGTTTTTCCAGAGATGCGAATAAAAATGCGCAATTACCTGTAACAATTTGTTCCTCTGGTATTTTGTTTGTATTTCGTTTAAATATAAAATCTCCCAACGCTCTGGACAATGCTAAGTTTCCATTTACCCGATTATATTCAACATAGCCGCCAGCATTGTAAATTCTTTTTTGTTCAATTTTACTATTTGGTTTATGATCAACCGATAAGACTTTTACCTAAATTAAACGAAAATCAATTTATTGGTAAATTAAAATAATAATAAATTTTTACTTGTCCATTGACACAAGCAATCATTCTTGAATCACCAGCATTAGCACAATATAGGAAATTATCTTTGACCAAGCATGTTACGGCCGTCGAACCGGCCATTTGTTCTTGCATCGTCTTATCATTTCGCATAGCATCGTCAAAGTCTAAAAATGCCTAAATTTCCAAAGTATTACTGAGGAATTTATTGATTTGAATGTTAAATTCTATTACTTGTTTTAAGGCTGTGGAGATATCGGTTTGATACTCTGGTCGTTTTATAATATATTTGTGTAAATTTTTTCCCGCATATTTAGCCACATTGGCTCCACCATGTCCATCGTATACGGCAAAAAATGCTGTGTCCGGATCATCTGGCAACGATAAGATGTGTGTATGCGAATCTTCCATATGAATGCGCCAACCTTGCATACAGCTGGAGCCAACCTGTTACATTTTTTTTATAAATTTTGTGAATAAAATCAGTAATCGAGAGGGCAGAAATTTCGAAAATTACGGAAATGATTTCAGAAATCAAATCGTGGAAATCAAGGAAATAATTTTAGATATAGAAATTCTAGCGGAAATTACACGCTGGACACCGACAAGGACAGAACTTGTTCGTTATGGAAATTCAATGGGCCCGCATTTTCTTGTAGGTTTGCTATTAGAGTGGTCCACTTCAGAATAATTTTTACCCCCTAAGGATTGGCCACTTCAGAATTAGGGTGGAATTAGGTCCAATTTAACTTTTGACAATCAGTGGACAGTCAAATTTTGGTTGGGCTATGTTCTTAGTGGTTTTACTCTGCTTATTTAAAACTAGAGACGGTGTACCCATAATTTTTTGTTTGTTTGCCAAATATGAGCTGGAGAAAGCGAAACGACTGAGATCAAACGTAATGTGTAGTAAAAGCAGCATCCCAGTTTTGCTGGGTGTTTTCGGACCGATTTTTGTTTCAGTTATATTTTATTGATTGGAGAAAATGGATCTATTTTTAACATATTGTCAATAGAGTCCTATTTTTTGGGCAATAATACCGACCAGAACAGGGTAAGTTGAACAAAATGATTATCAAATAACTGTTAGCACTTAACCTACGATTTTAAATCATCTTTCTTCTTATACATTCATTCAAAAGATCTTCATTCATCATCTACCTATATTTTATATTTTCCTTGTCGTATGCGTTATCACGGTGCGCGGGCCACCTGTAGACGACCGCTGAATATTGCTACCTAGTTACTCGCTAAAAACATTTCATTATCAAATTATTTTGCATTATAATCATATGATTTATCTAATCTGTTGAGGTTTTCATTTTTGCTTGTTCAAAATTTATTATAATTTTTAATTATATAAAACTATATAATATAAATATATAATATAGTTAAGGAAAGGTGTTTCAAGTTTTCAACGTACATATTTACGTTGAAACCGCGGGGAGTGGGAAACCACTAGAAAAAATGTTGATTGATTGAAAAAATGATTGCCTTGATTTCGGAAATAATTTCCGTGATTTCCAAAATATTTTTTTCCATCATTTCCCCTCGGTTGAAACACCTTATTTTTTTCATTTATTAAAAAAATCAAAAAGGCAAGAAGCCTTTTGATTCTAGACAAAACTTATCAAAAATCAAAAATTAAGAACTTGTATTACTCATGTAGTAATTCTATTTTTATGCAAAATCCGTAAGAAAATTCTGATTAAAGCGAAAAAAGCTACTTATAAGTATACCAGCTATGTACAATAAGTATGACTAATACGATTTAATTTAATTACCAAAATAACAATAACTTTTTCTATAAAGAAGTCTGGGGAACTCTGGAATGTTGTTCGAAGAATTAATTAAAGATACTTTATGCTGAAAATGTATTTAGTGTAAAAAAATGGAAGATCTAGCAGACTATAGAATTTCTAACTAATGTATTTTGTAGATGTTGAAGATAATATTAAATTTCTACTCACTTTATATTTTTCATTTTGGCAATATGCGGACTCCTTCGACGTAACTGGTGCTGATAATGTTTGTCCCATTTTTTCTAGGTTCTGTATAGTTTAGTGCACGCGTGTGATATATTAGATCTTTCCTAATGATTTTCTTTTCATTTGAATTGAATTTTATTTTAATTTCTTTAAATCTTTGCAAATTGCGATGCAAAGGGTTCACGTCAATATTTGAAGATCTCGAAATTCTTTATACCTTTTGCTGCGATTATATTACACCTACAAAAAAACGAATAAAAATATAATTTCAACCTACACAAAACAACTTCATATAAAATATAATAAAACACGATATTTTTGGAAAAACGAAACCAAAATACAAAAAAAAACAAGGAATTTCATTCATTCGCGCAAACAATTTGTTAGGATTTTTTCATATGAAAAGCGAGCCAATATAAAACCATACAAAAAACAAGTCCACCTAGAAATATGTGTATAATTAATTGTAGTAACTCTATTTGGCGAGCAAAAAACATGAATATATTTAAAAACACATTTAATTAAATCGAAACTTTTAATTTTACATCTAATGATCTAATTACAAGCGCGTTATCATCATTTATCATTAAAAATCAAAGTTTATACTTACAACCACTTTACCGTTCAAATTCTACACGTATTCAAGAATTTTGCATAACAAAATATATAAATTAAAAAAAAAGAAGAAGATAATTATTATAATTTATTTGTTTTATTTAGATGTATAAAAGTAATTATATTCGAACCACAAATAATTAAAATTATATCCTATTTTTGTATGAAGAAACTTGATAGGTAAAATAAATTTTAGATATTGCGATGAACGTGAAATGTTTAATTACCGCAAAGAATGGCCGCGCCAAGTACTTTACTTTAGTAAAAATACCGCGCGCTTTTACTTTATATTATTTAAAGTATTTTAAAGTATGTGAGCGGCTACGGTTGTCCATTGCATTTTAACATATCTAACAAACATTTATTATTTATTAAATCCGCCAATGTCAAACAAAGTGTGTGACATCTGGATATTTTTGATGGAACTTCTGAGTGGCGATAACAAAGTAAACATATCGCATCGTAAATATTTACATTTATTTTTAAATTTACGTGTATTGTAAATCTAATACTAGTCATTTTTTCCATTTTCTGCCATTGTTCTGCTCGAATTTCCATACGCTTTATATTGAAGCGGGTACAGTTAGTTGACTACAGAACAAATGGGCTGACAAAATTGCCTATATTTTAACGATAAAAATGATATGCATATCTTATATGAAAACGTAAAATATCGCTATATGCAGTCATATATATATATTCACATATAAATAAAATGTATATTGTGTATATTATACGGGTAAAATTATATTATCTTTATACTCGATGTCCGTTTTTGTCTGTTTTGAATAAATATATGAAAATTTAAATTCAAAGAACAAGAAAATATGTATAAAATATTATTGTCAGCAAAGCGCTAAATATCTGATCTGCTCGCAAAAAAAAGTCTAATATTATAAAAATGTGTGTGCTGTAAAAAATTGAAGGAAATTGTTTTAAGTGAGTTAAAAAAACCTTGGTAAAAGTTACCTTGGTTATTGTGTTTACGTTTTTTTTTGTCATACTCTATAGCAAATATCTAATATAAAAGTTATAGCTAACTCCTCCAAGTGTCCAGCTTTCATTTGACACCGATGACATTTTACTCCGACCCCACCCACTCCTACGCACAAATATATGAATCATTAAAGAGCTGGGACCTTAAGCGCCAAAGTATTGTTTTGTTTAATTTCGTCCGCAGCAGCACTAAAATCAGCCATGTTTTATTTACGATAGTATCAACATTTTACGCTTTTTATGTTTATTTACATTTCAGAAATTTTCGCTTTATTATTTTGACAAATTTTGCCATTAAATTTTGCTCAAGCAGATAGACTACTTATGAATAGTTCTTTTTCTCGACACACGGTGCGCAATTAAAAAAAAAATTAAGGGTTGTATTTCCGCCAAAAAATGATTCTTAATTTGTTTTCATTCTACGATAAAAATCCCATGCCTATTATTAGACTTAAAATAAACGCAGGTTATTTTTCAAAATATAAATATTTTTTATATATTTAAAATTCTGTCCGGTAACGAAAATAATTCATACAAGAAAATTTTACTTTTCGAATTTCTAACATATAAAATGGGAAAAAAGAGGATTTGTTTTCTGGACAAATCTATATTCTGATATCTATCTTGGCAATGATTTAAAATCTAACGATAAAATCAAAAGACCAAAAAGAACCGCAAACATGAATGCGCCACTGAAGTAAAATTGCGCAGCGGCCGCACACGTCAAAAATCTAAAATTAACAAAATGTCTGCTTAAATAATTGATGTGCATGGGATTTGTGTGTGAAATGGGTTATTTGTGTAATTTTTACTAATTATTTTTAACCCAATAAATTAGATTGAATTGATTGAAAGATTCAAAATTCAAATCATTCAATAAGTGAATACAAAAACGAGCTGCTGGGCGTACTATCTATTAATGAAACGTGAAAATGGCTCGAGATTATAACCATTTATTTAAACTTCTTATTATAGGAGATAGCGGTGAGAGTGGGCGAGGTTTTTTCTATAAGAAAATTAAAAAAATATACATTTCATTTCATTTAATTAAGATTAAATATTAAATGTCCAATTTGCTTGCTATTATCTGTTAACTGAAAATAATTGATATGCAATATATTCTTTGTTTAATGGACCAATAAGTGAAACAGATTTTTCTTTTTATTTCGAATTGTGATATTCTGTTAGTCATCTCGTCTTTTTGTTAAAAAAATCCTATAATAACAAAAACAATTTTTGTCGAGATTTCCTATTCGTACACATTCTTATTGTTTTGATGCTGGTCTGGTAATGAAATTTTGTCTTTATTTACTAAATATTTTCCCAATTAAAATCGGTTGTAAAAAATATGGTGAATGAACTTTATTATATAATTCACTTATTGTTTTTTTAAATTTTAATAAAATTGGCGATTTTTTTATATGCTTTGTCACTTTGTTATCACTTAACTGTTTAACCACATAAGTAACAATTCGGTTTTTTCTTCTATAATTTCCGGTATAGCAAAGTTTCGTTTGAAATCATTTGATTTATAAGGTCATATATCAAATTGTTTTCCTAGAAAACTTGTGATGAATCGCATTCAAAAAACTTCAAAATTAAAGTTTTTTTCTTCAAAGAATGGTTTTTATGTTATTACCAAAAGATATTAAGTCTATTTTTAGTATTATACACAGTGCAAAATTTTCGAGGTCATCAAATGTTTGGTTTTGCAGGGCTATTTCTAATTTTTAAAATGTTCTATTTAACCCGAGATCCAACCTGGTGTCAATAATTTTTTAGTGGTCCCATATACTCTGATGATGATCGCGAATTAAAATGGTACGCCAATTTTAATTTTGTCCAGATATTGATATTTAGTTGAAATGTAAGATAATATATAAGTTAGTAAAAAAGCAGCATCACAGTTTAACTGGGGGCCCTTGCCCTAGGACCGATTTTATATATTTATTTATTTATACTAACGACCAATGACCACTAAAAAAATCACTAGTGGTCGTTAATATTTATATATTTATGATTGCTATTATTTGCTACTCATCATACAAAATACCAGTAACAAACGAAGCTCATAGCAACCGATATTTAATTAGGTAAAAAACGCATAGCAACCGTTATTTAATTAAGTAGCTATTATTCAATTTATTGAAATCAAACCATTGTTCTTCGAAATTTCAAGAAATAATAATCTCAAAAAATGATTAAATTAAATCGTTTAACTGAAGCTAACAATGCAGCAATGGAAGGCGCTTACAAGAAGTTTAACGAAAACCCTCTTTTTATAAACAAACAAAAGTGGTCGAGAATTTATGAATCTAATGTGAATAAAGGCGAAGAAGAATTGAAGAAATGTGAACGTGAGAGAAAGTTTAAGGAATATTTGTGTCGAGAATCTAGAACAATAACGGCTAGTTGGGGAAATTCATTGGCCAAAATTCGCGAACGGAAGAATCAGGAACATTTGAGAGTGGAACAAGCAAAAGCGGCTGAAGGTGTGCGCCGATATCGTCAACTAAAACAAAATGACGAAAATAAACGTCTGGAACAATTGACTCAATCTCATGACATTGTTCAAAAATTAAAAATGGGACCTCGTCAGTTGGAAAGTGCCTTTCTTATGTGTGAGGTGGCTGGCACTCAAACGAATCAAAGACAATTAAATGGCGAGCTGAAATTGATCAAAAAGCAAAATCAACGAAATGTAGACACAAAAATCAGTCAACAAACCGAACAATGGATAGAAGATCAACAAACGAAAACGCACAACAGCCGCCTGCAGCGGGAATACTACAAGAGAGACTTAAATGACTTTATTATGGCCAAAGAACGGCGACAAAATGAACTTCGCCAGAAAGCGGCCGATGACGAAAGAAGATATCATCAAAATGCCGAAAATGATTTGAATTTTCAAATAAAACGAGAGCAAAAAATGTTGGAAGTAAAAAAGGCGTCGTTGCGACAAAACGCACTTGAGGCAATGCAAATGGCTGAACAACGAAGATTGAGGGCAAAGATGATCGAAGACATGGAAACAAAAAGGGCTGAAATATTTGCCATAAGCAACAACATAAATGACATAAAAACTCAACGAAAGTTAGACGTTAAAAAGAAGGAACAAGCTCGGACTGAAACCCATAAAGAAATTGGTGTAGAAATTGCCAGAAAACTTAATGAGGAAATAGAATGTCAGCGACGAGCTGCTGAACAATATGAACAACAAATTGCTCGCAAAGATGCACAAAAAATTGAACAGGTCAAGAGGATGAAGGCTCTTCGTATTCAACAACATTTAGATGAAGTGGAGCAGATGAAAAAATTAAAACAGCAAAAAATTACAGCAGATATTCAAGAGAAATTAGAAAGATGTAAAAATGACGAAGTTAACAGAGCTTACGATCGCCAAAGACGTGCCGAAAATTTAGCTCGTATGACCGAATATGTTCGGATAGTTAAGAAGCAGATTGCCGAAAAATTGCTAGAAGATCCCAGCCAAAAAGAAGAAATTATGAAATTTATCGAGAATAATGAAAAGGATGATAACAACTTTTTCAACTATGCTAAGGAACTGATGTGCGAGGCGAAAGAGAAACATCGTCCACTGTTTCCGATATTTAGGGCTATTGAACAATATAAGGCCGACAATAATTTAAATCCACGGAAAGAAGATTTACCACATTTGAAGACGAACATTCACATTGGTGTAGCGGAAAAAATTCTCACTGGTCAGCCGATTAAATACGATGTGAATGAATTAAAAGTTTTAAATCCGAAATCAAATACATTTCTTTAATTTTATAATACATTTTGTACTATTTTTTATTATTTTTCATAACTAGTTAAATAAAACATAACAATTTTGCAAGAAACTGATTTTTTTAAATTTACAATATACTTTTGAGCTAAAAAAAGAGGTCCCAAATACCATCCCAATTCCCAGATCCAGAGACCACTAAAACCTTACCTCCATCCAAAATTTATCAAAATCCGTATATTGGTAAAATCAAAAACTTTTTCCAGATGGTCTATAATGCTTTGGAGCAGTCGATATGCTCATATTTTCCGGCCATTTTTAGAAAAAAAAAATCGTATGTGAGCCTCACTTCATCTTTGACCTAGATACTCCAAATGCAATCCAAGAACTACAAATCACAAAAAACTCTCCGACCTAATTCTGACCAAATCCATCCCAGTTTTGCTAATAATTTGTCAAAAATTAAAAAATAGGTTAAAGGATACCGCACACCTAGGCGACAGCAAGCGTCGCGCGATTGAAAGAGTCGGTTTTTTTAACATACAAGACAATATCAACAAATATTTTTTTAATAATTTAATTTTGGTTTTATATGTTAAAAAAACTGACTTTCAATAGTTGTGCGTACACCTTAAGTCTTCAAATGTAAGATACATTGAATAAAAAATATATATTATACCTCATTGGTAAGATATTTTCGTACGATAAAAAACGCATGCAATTTTAATTTAAAATAATTTTTTTTACGCTATTTATTGATTATTTATTTAACATACAAAAAACATAATTGAAAATATTAGAAATATAAATAATCACATGTAAAAAATGTGCAACAACAAACATGGACATTTTGATCAAAATCTATTCTATACAAAGTCATTACAAATCGCAAAATTTTCGCCAAATTGTCGGCCATCTTCTCAGACAGAATTCTGCCTCTACAATGAACTAAACATATT
>JANSTW010128663.1:0-16538 GCA_027564275.1 Diadocidia ferruginosa | reverse complement strand
GGGATTTAATTTTTTGGAAATGATTTAAATTTTTTTCCATTTTTTTAAATGATTTCCATTTATTTTTACAATTTTTTTTTATTGAAATGATCTTTTTTTTTAGAAATTATTTCTTAATGATTTTAATTTTGTAAATGATTTAAAAAAAATTATTTTTATTAAATATTTTTTATGTTATTAAAATTATTTTCAATTGAAGGGCTTGGTGAAATAACAAGGTATCAAACATTTAAAAATAAAATTATATTTTTTTACTTTCCTTTCGTTTAAAAAAGACGATGAAGAAACTAATAAACTAATGATGAGATAATTTAAATGATTATATTTTCCATAATTTGGAAAAAGAATTACATTTAAATGTAATTTAGAATGATTTCAAGATTCAAATAAAGTTTGATATGTCAGCAAAAACAGATATGTTACTTACCTTGTTATTTCATCAAGCTCTTCAATTGATCTCTATTTTTTAAAATGGTTTCTAAATGATTTCCAATTTTTTTTAACGATTGTTAATTTAAAAAAAAATTTTTTTTGGTAAAATAAAGAATTCGTTCAATTGTAAGACTCTTCAATTTTTAAATGTCGCACGTAAATTGTAAATGTCATAATATGCGTGTTTTGTCCGATACAGGGTCATATTTAGAAGAATCTAATGAGGGCCAGCTGATGTTAATGAATGAATGTCAATTAAATGTGAAATATTTGTTACAAAAACACGAGATTTAGAATTTTCTCTAATTTATATTCTTTACTCTTATCATTTCCAGGCAGAAAGTTAACATATTCGTGCGAATGTGGCAAGCACTATGATATGATAACATAGTTTTGCTGAAGAAACACATGCGAGAGAGTTGTGGTCTGATATTAGTGTATCAGTGTGAAGTGTGTCTGAAGCGATTTGTCTATTTCAAAAGATACGAGCGCCATTGCAGTGATAATGTTGAGTGTACCGATGGATTTGATCCAAAACTGTACACGTAACCAAAAATAAGTTCTATCTAAAAATTTTACCGAAAACAATAATAATTGCTATAATAATTGTTCGCTGTGATAGAGTAATTCAAAAAAATTACTCTAAAAATCTACAACAATTTAAAATGAATATTGCATGCATTTTTTTCCGTCCCTTTTATTGACTGGCACTTTACCGTCCGTCCCTAAAAAAAATTACTGTTGAATTAATATGAAATTTATGTAAAAAAAATTTAATTTTTGAATTTAAATCCTGTATATTGAATGTACAGATACAATAAAGCGGACAATTGGATTAAATTTTAGTTGACTTTTCCTATATGAATGATACTAAGTTTCGTTTTGCGTCCGGACTAATGAAATAGGAGTTAAAATAAGAAATAAACGAAAATGACAGTTCTCCGAAAAGTAAATTCCTCTAAACGACAATTATCCGAAACGTCAATTCCCCTATATACTATATAAAGCCTAGGAAATACATCTCCTGAAAATTGTCTCCCTAATTAAAATAGTCCGAGTGGATTATGTATCTTCAAATCTACCATAATCTAAAATTTTGCGAATATTATTGCAAATTTGATGTTTTCAAGTGCACAGATACATAGTACATGGAATAATGAACGAGAATCAGTTGAAACAAATTGAATGTATCCAAGATGGAACCTTGGGGCACACCAGAACACGTTTATTCGCACACAATTTTCCCTAAATACCACTTTAGTGCAGATTGCCAATTATGTGGATTTTTTTTCAATAAATTCTGGGACAATAACACAGAATTAGATTTTTCGTCAAGTTCTTCGACATCGCAGTCATCGACAAATTTAAAAATTTATGCTTTAAAAAGCCCGCAAAATTGCCTAAATTAAGATACTAGTAAATATACGATGCGGTTTATTAAATTTTAGGTAATTTCTTTTTTTCGCATAGTTGACGAATTTTTTAAAGTAATTTGAGAGAATTTCGGCTAGCTCAGTCGGTACCGCATGTAACACTTTATCTCATACACATAAGTTCAAGCCACACGTTGGGCGTCAAATGTAATGTCCTTTTTTTGACATCTAATATCAAAGTTAAACAAAAAAATTAAACTAACGCATACCCAAATTTTTTCATTAGTTCCCATTTTTGAACAACAAAAAACTAAGATGGGAGGCCCTTGTTCCCTAAATGGAATCCCAGAGTATAGGAGCATTAATATTCGGGCAATTTTCGTCGCGATGTAAGTATGGAAGTTTCGGCTTGGATTAGGATGGGTCTTAAAAAAAACTTTTACATTTTCTACACTTCAATCGCAAAAATTTCCGACAGCTGCTTATGTCAAAATCAACCAATCAAAACGCGTTCAGCATGCCGAATTTTCGGACGAGCGGAAAAAATACGCGTTCTGATTGGTTGATTTTGACATAAGCTGTCGGAAAAAATTTCTCTGTCGGAACTGTAAATTCGGCGTAACTTTTTAATTGCCGATGAAATAACCAATTTAAAAACGATTTTGAGGTAATGATTTACACAGCTTGTAACTAACTAGTATCTTTTCTATACTAATTTAAAATTTGTACTTTCTACTTAAGAAATTTATTCTCATTATTAGTTCTTAACTTTAAACTTGTAACCTTATTATTGATTTGGAATATTCTTTTTAGGTAACATTTCCATCAAAATAGAGCATTCGCTACACGTTCGCGACGATGTACACGATGTGGCCCACATGCCCGACATGCTGCAATATATTGTTGACGATGTTTTCGACGGATTTCCATTGGAGTTAAAATCGAAATTTCAATGTCGCATGGCCGACTGGCAACGGCAATACATTTCCGAGGCAATTATTGAAAATTGTCCAATTTCTTCCGACAATACTGTGATGACGGATCCAATTCAGATGGAAGCTCCTTCTCAGCGATTAATAAAAGTGTATGAAGATGTGAAGTCAGATGCCTTTCGAATGGTAATTTTGGAATGTCTTTGACTGTGACCGACTTTGATTCAGTTTGACTGACTTTGTTTGTCTTTGCTTGACTTTGCCTGATTTTGACTGTATTTGACTGACTTTGACAAACTTTGAATGACTTTGACTGATCTTGACTGACTTTTACTGACTGACTGAATTTGACTGATTTTGACTGACATTAACTGACTTTCACTGGTTTTGATTGACTTGTCTGACTTTGACTGACTTTGCCTAACTTTGACTAACTTTGACTGACTTTGACTTTGATTAACTTTAACTGACTTTGGCTGTGTTTAACTGGTTAACTGACTTTGACTGATTTTAACTGAGTTTGACTGATTTTGACTGACATTAACTGACTTGCATTGGTTTTGACTGACTTGTCTGACTTTGACTGACTTTGACTGAGTGCCTAACTTTGACTGACTTTGACTGAATATAACTGATTTTGATTGACTTTGACAGTATTTTACTGACTTAGACTTTGACTTACTTTGACTGACTAACAGATTTTGATTGACTCTGACTATGTTTGACTGACTATGACTGGTTGTAACTGACTCTGACTGACTTTGACTGACTGATTGACTAACTTACTTACTGGCTAAATGACTGATCTTGACTGACTTTTACTGACTGTCTGACTTTAACTAATTTTGATTGACTGCGTTTGACTGACTTTCAATAACTTTGCTTGACTTTGACAGACATTATCTGACTTTGACTGATTTTGATTGACTTTGACCTAATGATAATGAACGACTTACTTACTGGCTGATTTTGACTGACTTTCACTGAAAGTGAACTGTGACGTACCACATGAACGGCCTCTAACTGAAATGACGGTTTAAATTAATTAAATGTGACCGTAAAAATTGCTTTCTCCTTTTAGACCCTAAAATCACTGATAAGTACGCACGGAAAAGGACTTGATGTTATGGAATTTTACAAGGTAAATCAAACTCTGACCGATGCGCATCGTAAATACATTGTTAACGAAATTATCCATTGGTATCGTCACAACAAAGTCACCATGAAAATGAAACATTTCGAGGACATTGCCAGAGATATTGTCGACATTTTTCCAACTGAAAATTGTGTAAGATTTTTAAATCTTTTGATTCAAATAATAATCATAGTTGTGGTTTTTTTAATTTTCAGAAAACCTATTTTTCACCAAAGGATGGTGAAAATAAGCCAAAAGGCAAGCTATTCTACGCCTATTACAATTGTAATAGAAAACAGCGACAAAATTACAAGAAGAAGAATTAGAGGGAAACGTAACATACTATAAAAGCTTGTCAAACGTTCTGCAATATTTGGTTCTGCAAAGTGTCAGCCGACCCACCGAACACATCACAGACACATAGCGGGCACATTGAAGGAACATGTGGCCAAAAGTATTATTTATCAATCGTATAGTTTGGAAATCTTAGTTAAATTTATAAAAATTGTAAATAAATTGAAAATTATATAATTTTATTGTAAATATATTAACAAAGGGTTTTTTAATTTCTGTAACTTTGCGAAAAAATTCCTTATCCTTAATTTTTATCTCGATTTTCAGACTTTTTTTTAGAAGTCTAAACCAGACTTCGATTAAAATATATGTGCTGTCATTATTTATTATTTAAGATTTTTTTTTAGAATATTAAACACAGCAACTTAAAATTATTTTCATTTTTAGTATCGTACCATCCGATTCTGTCTATGACAAATGGTTCGTACATTGCAGCAGTATCACAACATGCCAGTGAATTTGTTTCTCTCAACAAAACAGATCAATTGGAATTATTAACGGAAGTGTTGGGTAATTTTAATGAGAATATAAATTAAACATTTAATTTAAACGGAAATTTTAAATTTTAGCTTCAGTACACAGAATAGAGACGGTTCAATTAGATCAATTTAAAGAATTAACTGGTATGTATATAAATTAAAATTCGTGGTTTTTTGTAAAAAGTTCATGGATCAACCTCCACAACTGGCTAAAAACTGTTACTATACTCTTATCCTAGTCTCCTCTTTGTGCGGTGCTTCGTAGTTTGTCTGCTCTTGTAAAAGTAAAGTTTTACACAAGTGACGTAATTTATATTTTCTGTCTAAGTTAAGTTTTACCCGATGATTATCTGGTCAAAGTGACATTTTGACCCAATTTCTTCGTCATACTAGGCGAATTGAGAGGAGAACTTTGTTATATTTGCTTTATATATGAGGCAGAATCTCGAGACGCCATTTAAAAATCATTTTTTTTTCGGAACAACATGTTTCTAGAGGATAATTGCGCAGCCCTACCTCCAAAGTAGTCCAGCAGTCCACTTTAACCGACAATTCCCAAAAGAAAAATTGCCTCGAAAATGCGATTCACTGAATCAAATAAACAAGTTTTCCAATTTGCATAAGGCATAACCCATACTTGCGTTATATTGGTCTATGTTTATACGTGTCAACGTATGAGTGCGCTTACGTAAACTTTCCGCATCTAAAACCTGAAAGCTTTACACCGCTCTGGGTGCCAGTTCTAAGTCAATTTTGATTTTTGATTTTCTCCAAAGCCTACAATTTTTACTTCCCGTAAACTTTTCGTGTTTTCTTTCAAAATTCACAAAAAAGGGTCCTAGTTTAAATTGTATTGACGGAGTAGGATGGATCAAAAATGAATAACTACATTTCTAGTTTAAGAAAAAAATTCTATAATGACGGATCCAATTCAGATGGAAGCTCCTTCGCAGCGATTAATAAAAGTGTATGAGGATGTGCAGGCAGATGCTTTTCGAATGGTAATTTTTGAATGTCTTTGACTGACTGTGACCGACTTTCACTCACTTTGACTGACTTTGATTGACTTTGACTGACCATGACTGATTGTAATTGACTTTGACTGACTTACTTACTGGCTGAATGACTGAACATGACAGATTGTAACTGACTTTGACTGATTTTTACTGATTTTGACTGACATTAACTGACTTTCTCTAGTTTTGACTGACTTTACCTAATGCCTGACTTTGACTGACTTTAACTTATTTAGATTGACTTTGACTGTGTTTAACTGACTTTGACTGGCTTTCAATGACTTTGCTTGACTTTGACTGACTTTGGCGTTGACTAACTTTGACTGACTTTGACCGAATTTGAGTGACTCTAACTTATTTAGATTGACTCTGACTGTGTTTAACTGACTTTGACTGACTTTTCTTGACTTTGACTGATTTTGACAATCTTTATCTGACTTTGACTGACTTTGACTTAATGACGATAAATGACTTACTTACTGGCTGATTTTGACTGACCTGACTTTTACTGGTTTTGATTGCTTTGTCTGACTTTGAATGATTTTAACTGATTTTGACTGACATTAACTGACTTTCACTGGTTTGGACTGACTTGTCTGACTTTGACTGATTTTACCTAATGCCTAACTTTGACTTACTTTGAATGACTTTGACTGTCTTTGACTTTGACTAACTTTGACTGACTTTGACCGACTTTGACTGACTTTAACTTATTTAGATTGACTTTGACTGTGTTTAACTGACTTTCAATAACTTCGCTTGACTTTGACAGACTTTCTTATTTTGACTTACTGGCTGATTTTGACTGAAAGTGGAATGACTTTACACAGCTCTGAGTGGCAATTCTAAGTCAATTTTGAATTTCTTCAAAACCTACAATTTTTATTTAACATTTTTAGAGGGTAGCGTCCCGTGGACTTTTCGTGTTTTCTTTCTCAATTCGCAAAAAACGGGTCGTAGTTTGAATTGTATTGACATTATGATGGATCAAAAATGAATTTATTTCAAGTTTAAGAAAAAAAAATTAATTGTTAATATTTTTGTTAATAAACAAAATTCATTTTCACTCCATCCTAATGAGTAGGTACTAGGCATTAGTTGTATGTTTTTTTTTCTTCAAATTCGTAGGAGCAGTTAACATTTTGTCATCCAAAGTGAATCAATTGAGAATGGCATTACGGACAAAATTAATCAGATCGACTACAGAAGAAGTCCGGACTCCGAAAACGTTTGTCTGCAAACAATTTTTTCCACTTCAAAATGAAGAGGAATTGGACAATTTTGAAAGTACATACTTAAATACGCCGGAAAACCGTGAGGATTTTGTAAGTTTTTGCGGATTTACGCTCTCTACGCAAATTAATTGAGCGTGACGTGAGGTTTCTTGTTACGTGCCGCACGGCCACGTTACGCTCATTTATTATTAGAGTATTCATAAATTTTACTAAAGTTCTGTTTCATAATAATGCTTCTATAGATAAATTACATGCATACAATTGGTGGAACCTCTCTAAACACTGTTATTAAAGGGCTGGTTTCGAACATTTTCAGTTTAGACCTTCAGCTCAAATCGAATTGGGTTGGACGTGGTCAAAAAATTCCACTAAAAACAAAATTAGTACCGAAATTGGTAATTGGTAAGCATATAACTTCTTTGTTGGAATGAACGTGTTATTAAATTTGAAATAATTTTTTCAGAGGCTGCTGCGGCAAATGTGGCATGTACGCTGTTTTCTGCTGAAGCTGAATTTAAAAGTTATATGCAGCATGCATCCGACCGTGTACCTAAAACACAGAAAAACAACTATAGCACTTTGTAGATACAGATTAGATTAAATAAAAAAGAATAATGTATAAATAAATGGAATAAATGGAATAAATTGTTAATTTTTGAATTTTTAATAAATTTTAATTTTCATGTATTTTTAATTATTTTTTTTCTATATCTTATCTCTTAACAATATCTTATTTATATCTTATGTATATCTCATCTATATATTTTCAATATCTTATCTATATCTTTTTATATCTTATCTATTTCATTTCTATATCTCATCGGCGAATCTGCAGTATGGCGAATGTACTTCAAATAGGACCCCACCCCCTGTCCCCAACAAATTATACGACTTTTGGGAAAAGCACCCCTTTCGGCAGAGGAGGGTTTTAAAGTTTGTATGCAAAAGTTTTAAAATGCAATATTTTGATGTTACATCTATATACAGAATGGAAGACAATTAAAATATTTGTAGTGTGAACTTCAGGGGGGTCTCCTCCCCCCTTTCAAAATGGAAGTGGCCTAACTTTGTAATTTGTATGAAAAATATCGAAATATAAATATTATTAGAGGTGGTTTGATGTCACATGAAAGGTTTTGACAAGGGCTTCAACTTTATTTCTTAAGATTTTAGTCCATCGTTCTCCGATCAGCCCCCAGAAACGGTTAAAGGATGTCGGTTAGAAGGAACATTTTATTTGCCTGCCTGAGGGCTGAAAGGGGAACTATAGACTAAAACCCTTAAAACTAAAATTGTAGCTCTTGTCAAGACCTTTCATTTGAATACACACAACCCATATAAAAAAATGTATTTTTGATATTTTTCTTACAAAAGTCAGGCCCCTCCCATTTTAAAAGGAGTGGGGTTGACTCCGCTTAAGTTTACACTACATTTTTTTTTAATTTGCTCAACCTTTTCATTCTGTATAAGCCTGACATCATAATATTGTATTTTAAAAGTTTTGCTTACAAACTTTAAACCCACTCCCTGCTGAAGGGAGGGGGGGTCCCCAAAAAAGTCGTAGTATAATTTTTTTGTTATTAGACCATAATTAGGAACTATAGTAAATAAGCCCTTCGGGCTTATTCGATATACTTTAGTGTAACTTCTTATATCTGTATCTCATCTATATGTCTTATCTATATCTTATCGGTAATATATTTATATCTTATCTATGTCTTACCTATATCTTATCTCTATCTTACGGTTATCGAAAAGGTCCAAAATTCCTAAAATCGTTTATTGATATTGTCTAGATCGCAGGCATTAGCAAATTATATACGCCTGCAATCTTGATATAAAAATATCTGCAACTATATCATTGTATATCTACTATAAATATCTTCTGGACATCTTCTCGATAGCAAAGTCCTTTATTTGATAGATATGATTTTACCAGCGCGCAAAAGTTTACTTTACTAGAGTTGTAAACAATTTTTTCTGGGTTTGATTCGAATAATTCATTTCTTGACTATATGTTTTCTGATTTGGTTGAATCAACATTTCATATTTTTCTTAACCCTGATGTTTCCATCTATAGTAATTTAAGGTTTTAGAAGAATTAACCACATATTAATGCACGTTTTCCTCTTTGATTTTCTAAATCTATCATAATTTGCTTAATGTAAATTAATTATTATAATTAATCCATTTCTATAACAAATATCCTTGTTTTTAGATGACTATAATGATGCAACGGAAAACTATACGCCCGACATGCTAAAGTACGTGATTGACGATGTTTTTCAAGGATTTCCGAGAGCAATAAAAAATACATTTGAAAATCGTCTGTCCCAATGGCAAAGACAATATCTTTCTTGTGCCATAATTGAAAATTGTCCAGTCGTCGATAGTAATCCGTTTTCAATGAACAACCAATCTGCTGAACAGAAACCGTGTTGCAGTTCTGCAACCGAACTGATGTACTTTCAAGGGCGTCCTCAAATGGTACTTGATTTTTTCAAATCCAATTTTGATTTCAAATAATTTTTTCTGAAACATTTAGAATTTACAAGAACTACTGAGCAAATCTGGCCGTGGAACGGCCATTTTAAAATCCTACAGAGAAACTCAAACTCTCACCGAGGCTGAACGCAAGTTTATGGTTGCCGAAATTGTATTCTGGCATAGCTGCAACCAGATCTCTTTGGCTAATAAGGAATTCGAACAAGTGGCCCGACAGGTTGTAGAACTCTTTCCGACAGAGCAAGTTGTAAGTGTTATGATTGAGGGAAATATAAAAAAGATTAATTTATTTTCGTATGACACAAAGGAAACGTATTTCATGCTAAAAGGACGACCTAACGGAAAGGCTACCGGGAAAATTTACTATGCCTATTTTAACTATAAGAAGAAATTGAATAAATTGGACAAATATAAATAAAGTGACATTAAAAGAAGCCAAAGCTGAGGGAAAGGAATGGTGTGACTTCAAGGAATAGGCAAGAAATAGAGTGCGATGATAAAAATTTGTGGCTGCTCTATGCTTTCGCGTCTGGGAGTAAAGGAAAAGATGAAGATGATATTAAAAGCTATATATTTATATATTTAATCATAAGTTAAATTGTATAGAAATTTTGTGTTTAATTTTTTAAATAAATTTCTTAAAATTGTAAAATTATTTTTCTAATTAAAAAAAAAAAATATTTTAGAAACAATTATACGTAATTTGCTATCAAGTTGCATGTAATTTGCATAAGAGTTGCATATAATTTGTAAGCACATTGTATTCAAATTACAATTAGTTTTAAGTTCAAATCCCAAGAAATTTAAATTAAGAATTTAAATAATTTTCATTCAAGTTGTACGCAATTTGCATTCAAGTTGCACGTAATTTACATTGAAGTTGCACTTTATTTGCATTGAAGTTATAGTTTTCAATCAAGTTACGCGTAATTTGCATTTAAATTACATATAGTTTTAAAATCAAATTGCACGTAATTTTTAACTCAAATAATTTTCACTCAAGCTGTATGTTATTTGCATTTAAGTTGCACGTAGTTTGCACTGGAGTTGCACTTAATTTGCAAGTAATTTGCATTCCAATTACAATTAGTTTTAAATTCAAATTGCATAAAATTTAAATTCAAAATTAAAATAATTTTCATTCAAGTTGCACGTAATTTGCATTTAATTTGCACGTGATTTACGTTGGAGTTGCACTTTATTTGCATTGAAGTTATAATTTCATTCAAGTTACGCGTAATTTGCATTTAAATTACGTAGTTTTAAAATAAAATTGAAAATAATTTTTAACTCAAGTAATTTTCAGTGAAGTTGTAAATAATTTGCATTTTATTTGCACGTAGTTGCAAATTGCAAGTAATTTGCGTACAAATTGCACGTTATTTGAATTGAAGTGGCACGTCATATGCATTAGAGTGGCCCTTAATTTGCATTAAAGTTGCACGTAGTTTGCACTGTAGTTGCACTTGATTTATATTAAAATTGCACGTTGTTTGCAAATTTTAAGTCATTTGCAATTAAATAGCGCCTAGTTTGCATTGAAGTTGCACTTAATTTGCATTGGAGTTGCACTTTATTTGCATTGAAGTTGCACGAAAATGGCATTCACGCAGTTTAAAATTTAAAATTTAAGTAATTTTCATTAAAGTTAGGTGCAACTTCAATACAAATTACATGCAACTTAATGCAAATTATGCGCAACTTCAGTGCAAAGTACGTGCAACTTCAATGCAAATTACGTGCAAAATACAAATTACGTGCAACTCCAATGCCAAATACGTGCAAAATGCTAATAACGTACAATTTAACAAATGTGTGTCCAATTTTCGTCTGGCCTCTGTGCAATTTAGGTGTAGAATTTCTGAAAATTAAATTGTTTGCAAAAATTACCAATTTTTCGTAAGTTTTGAATGTAACATATTGTTTTCAACCTATATCTGATTTTTCTTTAAGCAATTTTTAGCTTATTCATTTTATAATAAACCAATTTTTTTAATTCCTCCTAGTTGAGTACACCCAACATAGCAACGCCATACCCGATATGCTAAAGCACATTGTCGACGAAGTTTTTCAAGGATATCCGCAAGCTCTGAAGTCAAAATTCGAAGGCAGCCTGTCACAGTGGCAAAGAAAGTATATTTCTGATGCAATAATTGAAAATTGTCCCGTCAAGGACAGTCGTAGTTCGGATCTCCAATTTTCTTCACCTGCCTGTACTTCACCGGAATTGATTAAATTGGCCAATTCCTCCTCTCAAGTGGTATGTTTCACAATTGTTTTTTAAATTAATTTTTTTTATAAATTCGAATTTTTAAAATCGAGCTGGTGGCATCGGGATCGATTAGCACATCGGTAAAAAAATTTTCATCGCAATCAAGTGATGCATTGACAAATCTGGAACCACCGGCTGCTGTAACAACATCTCAATCAAAAAATCGGAAAAATGAATTGCTCTTTTTGTCACATGATATGCAACGTGCAATTTGGTCAGCGACAATGCAATCAAATGTTCAGAGTGAAAATACTAATATAGCGGCCTTTAATGCCAGATGGGAAGAACCACATTTTCTGGCCTCAGCCATGATGCCCCCTATTGAACTAAAAGACATCCATTTCTCTCCGATCAAAAGCCTTGCAGAATTCAAAGACTTGGATTTCAAATGCAGGAACAAAGAATTCCTAAGAATAGCAGTGGAATGGCTGGGCTCGATACACGGAAAAGACCGATACTTGGGCCGCGGAGCAGATATTTGCAACAAAATTGTCGATCATTTCTACGATCGGGAGTTTATGATGCAGTGTTCGTGGACTGGCATGAAAAGATCCCGTGATGGCACAAAAGATTATAAAATTGCATTTAAATCATTTGAATATGTTCTTAGTTTGTTCTACCAAGTGGTTTGGTATTCGGATAATACTTACCCAATTGACCGAATCAACAAATTCTTGCATGAATGTTGTCGCAATGCTAAGGGACGATGTCAAGAATTCCGAAAAATTCGACAACCGACCTCTCGCCAAAGAGCAAGAGTTCAGCAGCAGGCGACTGCTGAAGATGCGTTCCTTTCGGACATTAACTCGCTCCGTAGCATTGAGATGGATGTGACAAATGTGAAGATTGAGCACGTGCTTGATAATACTTGTTAATTCTTTTTTATTTTTCAATAAACTTTAAGATTTTCACAGTTATTAGTTTTAATTTTTTGCTACAACCCAATCAAGTTCTTGATCGAGAATGAGCGGATAAATCAGGAGAACTTTGTGGTAGGTTAACATAACTTCCGAACCACGCGTAATAACTTTTTAGTAAACATAAACATTTATAAGGCCTAAGCCTAATAAAGTAAATCCTCGAAAATCGAACTTAAGAACTTTTGATCACAGTGCAGTGTCGTTATAGACACTATTATCTGGGTGAAGTGGATTAACTTGCAGGGCAGCATAGTAGACCCGATTAAGTATTTGGAGTGTCTAACCAGACGCTGAAAAGATTTGTACAATATAGTGTCTTATATAAATTATCTGGGGATGTTCGGTATAGTTGTCGAAATGGCAAAGAAATATTCTAACCAGAAATTGTAGACTGTTTTTATACAAAAAATTAATCCCGCATAAGACAATTCAATATTTGATGACATCACATTTTTTGATGACACAACCTTTTTTACCAGCAGAAGTCAAATGAATAGAATTCAGTAACAAAAACTAGTTGCATTGAAGTTGCACGTAAGTTGCATTCAAATTGTACGTGATTTGCATTTAAATCGTACGTATATACTGTAAAAATTTGCATGTTAAGTTGCACACAAAACTGCATTTTATGTGCAAATTTAAGTGAAAATTCGTGCAATTTGAATGCAAGTTTCGTGCAATTTGAATAAAAATTACGTTCAAATTCATAAACCGTACAATCTAACAATTTTGTTTAAATTATCTTAAAGCTCTTCGACTGATTTTATATTTAAAATAAGTCAAATGAATTCAACAACAAAAACTAGTTGCATTGAAGTTGCACGTAATTTGCATTTAAATTGCCATGTGCATATAATTTGCATTTAAATCGTACGTTCTGTTTAAATATGGCATGTTAAGTTGCCCACAAAACAACATTTTAAGTGCTAATTTAAGTGAAAATTCGTGCAATTTGAATGCATGTTTCGTGCAATTTGAATGCAAATTACGTGCAACTTTAATGCAAATTACGTGCAAATGCAAATACCGTACAACTTTACAATTTTGTTTAATTTTCTTAAAGCTCTTCGAGTGGTTTTATATAATAAAATTGAATAAAATAAGAAGATGTAATATTTCATTAAATTTTGATTAACATCTTTTTATAGACCAGCAGCAGTCGAATTAATAGAATTCAGCAACAAAAACTAGTTGCATAGAAGTTGCACGTAATTTGCATTCAAATTGCTCGTGATTTTTGCATTGAAGTTGCACGTAATTTGCATTCAAGGTGATTTGCATGAAATTTGCATTTAAATCGTTCGTACTGTAAAAAATTGCATGTTAAGTTGCACACAAAACTGCATTTTATGTGCAAATTTAAGTGAAAATTGGGACATATTTCGGTCACATACATTTGCACACAAAATTTCCTAAATTACACTTATATATACTGGCACAAAATTGTCTTCGTATTATATTGTTCATTTAAGTGCAATTTAAAAGCAAATTTCTTGCAATTTGAATCTAAAATACGTGCAATTACGCACGATTCGAATGCAAATTACGTTCAATTTCAATGCTAATTACGTACAAAATGCAAATATCGTACAATTTAATTTTTTGTGCTATTTTCTTCTAGCCCTTAGACTGTCTTTATATTTAAAATTGATAAAATAAAAAAATACAACATTTCCTAACATTTCGATTAACCTCTTTTTTTTGACCAGAAGAAGTCGAATAATTAGAATTCAGCAACAAAAACTAGTTGCATTGAAGTTGCACTTGATTTGCATTCAAATTGCCCGTGATTTGCGTTTAATTTGCATTTAAATCTAAAATACTGTAAAAAATTGTGTGTTAAGTTGCACACAAAACAGCATTTTATGTGCTAATTTAAGTGAAAATCGGGACATATTTCGGTCGCATACATTTGCACACAAAATATCGTAAATCTAAAATACTGTAAAAAATTGCATGTTAAGTTGCAAACAAAATAGAATTTTATGTGCAAATTTAAGTAAAAATTGGAACATATTTCAATTGCTTACAGTTGCATAAAAAATTTCCTAAATTGCACGCATATACACAAAATTTTCTTCATACTATATTGTGCACTTACGTGTAATTTGAATGCAAATTTCGTGCAAATTACGTGCAACTTCAATGCAAGTATAATGCAAAAAAAAAAAATTGTGTGCAATTTTCTTCTAACCCTTTAATAAAAGACTTAAAAATTATTAATAAAATAAAAAGTTGCAATATTTCATTACAGTTTGATTAACACCTCTTTTTATAGATCAGCAGAAATCGAATGAATAGAATTCAGCAACAAAAATTAGTGGATTTGGTAGAATTAAATTTTAACTTTATAAGCGGACGCCATCCAACGATAAACGGACCACATAAGAAGGTGACAATTTGGCGAAATATTGCTGAAGAATGCAACAGTCTTGCAGTTACCGATAACCAGAGAAAATCGGTTGAATCATGGAAAATTGTAAGCAATTTTTTTACCGTGTAAAACTAGAAGTCACTTGTTAATTTTGTCCTTTCGGTTTTAAAAAATTATTTTATTTTATTATTAAAAAATAAACAACTTCTTACTAGAAAAGTCGCAATGTGCGTTTTTTCTAGTAAAAATTCGTCATATTTAGCGCCATTTTGATTTAATATTTCCGTTACAAAATATTTCGAAACAAATGTATACCCGTTCGTATCTTCTATAGGCTTGGCAAGACTTAAAGAAGAAGTCCAAACAGAAATGGCTGCAGAAAAGTCGAAATTGCATTAGTGAGAGAGGAATAAGCTTGACTGATATAGAAGAACAAATCATCAGAATATGTGGTCTGGACGATGACAGTTTGGTCAATGAGGAAATTCTTTCCTAAATCGCTTATGTTATTGAAAAATATAAAATAAAAAATTAATAAAATAAAAGTGTCTTAATCTTTTGATTTCATTCCATTGAAACCTGAGGCCCGATTATGACCGATATTATCGGTATCGATTCGAGATTAAAATTCCGATACGCTCTAAGGTAGCTATTATGACTTCTCAATCGGATCGAGTGGTATAATTTATATACATTTTCAATTTTATACTCAATTTAAGCTTACATTATCATCTACAAATCATAAAAGCTACATTCGAGCGTATCGGAATTTTAGTCTCGACTCGATACCGATAATATCGAGTTTTATAATCGGGCCTCTGGACATTATCAGGATTTTTATCAGGAAAACAAATTGGCGAATTTTAAGATTTGGAAGCGGTGACATTGACAAAAACGATTCTGTTCATCTCCAGCGGGATATGTTTCTGAGGTAAGTTTTGGTTTTGATTATAATTACTATGATTAAGAAGAAGTTGGGAACCTCAGAAAAAAGTCCCTATTCTTATTTTTTTGTCTTTATCATAATATAAATTATCCTCCCACACGTATACGTTTAAATTTTAAAATCTTCAAGTTTTAATTTTGTCAAAAGAGTTTAAAACTAATATCAGTAGAGATTAACCAATTTAAATAAAATATAATAAAGTCAGTCATGTGAATCTTAATCATAATAGACATTAGACAGGAGTATATTTTATAACCTCCTATATATTATTTGATTTAACTATAGCTAGGTTAACCACCCACTTATATGTTATACCACTCATTATTATATACTTCCGACATTAAATAACACACAAGGTCAGGCCAACTGTAAAGTGTGATTTTTGTCACAGGCGTTTTAAATATTTTATAAAAAATTCTAAGTCACCTAGAAGCCATTTTAATCATTTTTAAATCATTTTAAATCACTAAGAAATTTTATCAGTTTTAAAATTTTTAAAATTTTAAGTATTTTAGAGATTTTGAGACATTTTACGATTTTTTTTTTAAATAATTTTAAGAATTTT
>JANSTW010128552.1:0-16542 GCA_027564275.1 Diadocidia ferruginosa | reverse complement strand
TTAAATAAGTAGTGTTTTGCTCCTCTTCTAAAATTTTAAAAAATGCACATACGAGGTATTGAACTTCAACCCTCGATTAGTAAAAAATAGTCACTTATAGTCCATAACATACATGTGACCTAATTAATAGTCAAAAATAGTGGTCAAACATAGTTAATAACAGTCGACTTTTGTCACTAACAATCTATAAAATAGTCAATAACAGTAAATAAAATCGTATAAAAAAATCATTATTAGTAAAAAATAGTCCCTTATAGTCAATAACAGTCACTTATTGTCAAATAAATTTAACAAAATAATCAGTATTAGGTCAATTTTTTTTCCAATTTTGTATATATTCGAAGCAACGAAATTTCAAAATTTGTTACTTATAAAATAAATGATTTTTCACCTTCTCTGATCGACTACACCATATTATACACAATTTTAGGACACAAATTATTTTGGTCAATATTTAATTTAAATTCAAAAACTAAAACATATACTTTATTTTATATATAATAACATGCAAACCTTTCGTTTGACTCTATCGTTTTAATTTATATAAAATTATAAAACTTATAGAACGTATAGGTTGTTTAAAATAACATGGCTTTCAACGCTTTTATATAATATATACAGAGTATATTATTATATAATATGTTTTGGCTTAGTTATTATTTATATATAATACCAACTATAGTATATAATATTATGAAAATGCAATTTCACTATTATTTTATAATAAATTAAAATTTTAGAATATATTTTCGTGTGCTTAAATCAAATAAGCAAAGTCTATATAAATGTACCTATATTGTTTTTGCTATGATCTTTGTCACAATATGATAATTGGTTTTCTTCAAAACTTATTTAAGTTTAATTATTGAAATAATTTGATTTAATAAAACATGCAATTACTATAAGAAGCTAATACTTAAAAATAACAGTCTTTTTTGTCAAATAAAATCAATATTTTAGTTAATATATGAGTTAGATATAGATATGTATAGTCAATGACAGTAAATTTTGTTATTTATTGGCCATTTAATAGTCAATAATCATCAAAAATAGGTAATAACAGACGACTATTGTCAATAACAGTCTATTTATTAGTTAATAACAGTTCATTTTTGTTGAATAAAGTCAATATTTTAATTAATATGAGTTAGCCATAGTTATTTGTAGTCAATAACAGTCAAATGTTGTCACTAATATACAATGTATTAGTCAATAATCGTCAAACTTTGTTAATAACAGTCGACTATTGTTAATAACAGTTTTTTTAATTAATCAATAACAGTCTATTTTTGTCAAATAAAATCAATATAATAGTTATTATTAGTTAAAAATAGTTATTTATAGTCAATAACAGTCAAATATTGTTATTTATTGGCCATTTAATAGTCAATATTAGACAATAATAGTCAAACATAGTTAATAACAGTCGACTATTGTCAATAACAGTCTATAAAATAGTCAATAATAGTCAAGTTTTTGTAATTATTCATCATTGCATATAAGGTTGTAAATGCAGTTTCTGATGTATATAAGAATTTGTATTGACTACAACATATTATGCTAATGAATGAACCTCATATGTAATAAAAAAAAATATTGTAGTTATATACCGAAAGAGAAACTATAATGGTTTAAAATAGCAAAACACATTCTTTAAATTTTCGGTAATTACTTAAAAAAAACTATTACCCAATCGGTTATAATGCACTTAACCGATTGGGTAACAGTTTTTTTTACTGTTATTACTGAAAATTTAAAAAAAGACAATGTCACATTAAAAAAAAATGTAAGTATATAACCAATATAATACAGTCAATTTCGATAAAATAAAATAAAACAATGCTGACATCAATATTTTTTTTATGTTATATAACATAAAAATCGCTATATTATATAAAATAACATACAGAGCTTTTAAACAAAAGGCAGATAACAACAATTAAAAATTGACATTTTTCATTTAATTTGCAATTTACAAAAAAAACGACGAATCCAATTTTCCTATTTAGTTCAATGTCGTCTATATTATAAATGTATACAGCAGCTCGCATGTGATAGTTTGCAGTAAAGTAAAAAATGTATATTATTATATGCAGATTGTAAAATTTATACAATACGATTTTTTGTATGCTTTTTCAATTAAAATCTTATGTAATATTATTGCTGCTATATGGGATATGTTGTATATGTCTACGCGATTTTATGTTTTTTTTATGTTCTATCCAATTTACATTTTCATAATAATAGATAATAGTTTTTTTTTCTCGTATAACTATATGCACAAAATCTATATAATGGCATTTTTTGTTGCTGTAGGTTTCATGACACACACACAATGGGTTTGTTATACTATATTGATACAAAAAATCTAGATTTAGCTGTGTTGTACAGTGCGATGAACAGATACATTGTGTTTGGTCGGATATATCACTGTAGAAAATATGGTAAACACAACTACACCATATAGACATAAAATAATTCCAACAAAATAAATAATTTTATGTACACAGCAGTTTGTGTATAGATAGATTCAGTTTTAATATAGAAAATGACGCTATATGTTCCATAGATAGTTTTTTCTCTCATTGCATAATATGCGAAAATTTATACATATAGTTATTATTTCATATGCAGAGTGAAGACAACGTTTAAAAATCTATCAATTAAATAAAAATATAGGTTATGTATTGGTTATTGAACGCGATTAATATTCATAAATTGTGACACATTGCAAAATCGATTATTATATATTGTACGTAAAATAAACTGACAATTCCCTGGGTTCTTTGTGAATATATTAAATTTTCTTCTTGAATATAACTTATATGCGACAAAAATGTGATTAAATAATAGTTAATAACATTCAATTTATGTCAATAGCACTCTATATTATACTCAATAACAGTCATTTTTAGTCAATATAATCATATATAATAGAAACTAGTGTTCAAACATGATTAATAACAGTAAACTATTGTCAATAACATTCTTTACAATATCAATAACAGCCTATAATATAATATATATTATTGAAAAATTGTAATTTTTACTCAATAACAGTCAATTTTTGTCAAATAGAGCCAATATAGTAGTCCATAATTGACAATAGTGTTCAAACAACATTAATAACAGTCAACTATTGTTAATAACAGTCTATACAATATCAATAACAAATCTATAATATAATTAATATTATTGAAAAATAGTAATTTATACACAATAACAGTCATTTTTTGTCAAATAGAGCCAATATAGTGGTCAATAATTGACAAAATTGATAATAACAATCAACTATTGTCAATTACGGTCAATTAAAGCCTACAATATGATCAATATTAGTCAAAACAAGTAATGCATACTCAATAACAGTCGACAGTAATAGACAATTTTAGTCGATATATTTTAATAATGGTCCATGATTTTCTTATAATATATTATGTAATAATAACAGACAATGGTCAAACATAGTTAATAACAATATTGGTAATAACAGTCTTTAGATAGTCAATAACAGTAAATTTTGGTCAAATATAGTCAAACATAGATATTTAAAGTTAATAACAGTCAAAAATCGTACGTAATAGACAAAAATAGTCGGTAAATAAAATGTATTATACACTTTTAATAATAGTTTGTGATTTTTATACAGTGTAATAAGTATTAGACAATATTAACATATCAAAATAGTTAACAGTCAATAACAGTCTATATAATTGTCAATAACAGTTAACTATTTTCAAACAAAGTCAATATAGATATCAATATTAGCAAAAAATAGTCAATAACAGTGAAGCATTGTCAATAACAGACTATATAATAGTCAAAAACAGTCATTAATAGTCAATAACTGTCATCTAATTCAGACAACATTGTCAGTTTTAGAAAATTAGCGCCATAATATAGCTCCTACTACCCATAAAAAAAACGTTCCATGTCTTTTTTTTATTGTTATTCAATTTCATTAGCACTTTTTGATTATTCAGCTAAAAAAATATCGCATAAATATAATAAAAATAAAACAATCAACAAGTGTATATTATTTTATTACATTCGATTGAATAACATTTTTATGTGTCACATTGATATTATACTACGGTTGTATAAAAGCGCTTTACTATATATTGAATTACATTGGATTAAATTGAAATATTGTTGTATATATTGGTAGCACATAAGGTAACTTTTGTAATTTTGTGCTAACACACAGTAAGCTATCTAATAAATTTGTATATACAAGTAACAAAAAAAAAATAGCTAGCAGATCGTTAAAATATATTTTATCTCTATCTCTGGGTAATAAAATAAATTATGTAAATGCATTATCTCTGCGTATATAAAAATTGTGTACTATACCTTTTAGGTATGTCATTAAATTTATTGTTTTTTTTTTCAGTTCGTCTCAATAAATAAAAGTGGGGATTACCCATATCACTAAAGTTGTTTTTATATGCGATATTGATTTAATTGAAATGCACGGCCATATTGTAAATATATAGAACAACTTTTTATAGTTCGTAAATTTAAATTAGATTGTAAATCTTGTAGAATTCAAAATGTTGCAATAAATTTAAAAATTGTCAGGAATTAGAATCTTAAAAAAATTATTTAAACAATGATTTTCAAAATAAAACAAATTATCGAAAAAAATTGAAAAATTATTATAACCAATGACAATGTTTCTAGAAAATTTTAAATGTTTGCCCACTCATATTCGGGTTCTTGTTAAGAATTTCTGTATCCATGCGGCTATCTTGTAAAAATTTCATCAAATTTGATCGATTCTCTTTTATATAATTTGAGGAAATAGTATCAAAATAAGTAAAATTTTAATTTACTTTGTGGTGACATGAAGCCAGAGCTAAAACTATTGAAATGTATATGTCTCAATTGCATGTTTTATATAGTTAGTTTATAGAGAATTAGCAAATTCGTCTAAAACTTTTAAGTAAATGCCAAATTAAATTCAACAAAATTTCCATTCAACTATTTATACGAAATTATATATAAATTTGTTTATTGTAATTTCAAATAAAAGCTTTGCATTCAACCACCTGGACCGCATTTAATTCTTTTTGTATATGCTGCAGTCCAAAATTTTGTCTAAAATATTCTATGCTATAGAGCTTTTTGAACATTTTATTTATGTAGCATAAAGAAAAGCTCATATATTATATATCCTATATACAAAACCAACAAAACAATAATGTTTTACATAATTTTCGAGGGGGTATGACCTATGCGGTGACACAATTTTGATTTTTATCATTTCCATGACTTAAAATTGCAAAAATTCTATATAACTTTTAAAAAGCATCCTAAACTGCCATACGACTTCTAAATCATTAGTTCCAAGACTTTCAAAGCTATTTGCTTCAAGACTACCATGTCTTCCCAAACTTTCATAACATTTTTAAGACTTCTAATAAACTTCCAATTCTAAAAAGAGTTCCAAATGATTTCAAAGGCTTTTATGACTATATGTCTTACAAAGCTGATTGCTTTTAGACATACATATATTTTAGTAGACTTCCCAAACTCTCAAGCTTTCAAATACATTTCCAAAGTTTCAAGTCTATTTTAAATCGAAAGCTGATTGTCTTAAGAATTCCATGTCTTCCAAGAGATTTCCCAATAAATAAAATTCTTAAGAATTCCATTAGATCTTCTAACAAGACTTCCAAATGTCTTTCAAGACTTTTAAAGAACTTCAAAAACACTGTAAATCGAAAGTTGATTATCTTAAGAATTCCATGTCTTCCAAGAGATTTCCCAAGAAGTAAAATTCTCAAGAATTCCATTAGATCTTCTAACAAGACTTCCAAATGTCTTTCAAGACTTTTAAAGAACTTCAAAAACGCTGGTAAGATTTCAAATCGGCCAAAATTTCCAAGATTTTTATAAGGCTTCCAGATTATCATGTTACTTCTAATAAAGTATTCCTAGACTCAAAAGGTCAGCCGAAGTCTTCTAAAAAGCTTCCAGTCCATATGACTACCAAAGAGGCATCCCAAGACTTCCAAAGTTGATAACCCCCACGATAATTTCTGTACTCACATATTATATTCTCCGCACATTATATATCAAAAGCTACCTTTAGTATAAAGTAATATTATTTATGTATACGTGTCCTTATGTACATAATTTAATTTATTTTATATATCTGTCAGTGTATATAGCAAGCAGCTCCTGTTTATATACAAAAAACCATCATACCAAAAAGTTTTAAACAGGAAGAATGTTAAATGTTAAAATGGAATTTGGAAATTTGACTTTACATATTTTATATGTGAGCCAGCATAGAGCATCCCGCATCATCACTTATATAATATCATGGAAAACTTTATTATTATTTCGAAAAATTTCCAAAAAGCATATAAAATAATAAGGCTAATTGAAATTATGAATATATAAGTATATATAAGGTTTATAGGCACGAACCTGCGGTAAAGTAAGAGGAAAAAATGATTCCATTATACAGGATGTGATTTCAGTATATTTCAAGGGTGTTAATTTATTCTCATTTTTTATAAATTATTATTTAATCAATAGATCAAAAGTCAATAGTGAAAAAAACATAGTTAATAACTGTAAACTATTGTTAATAACAGTTAATATAATATGCAATAACAGTCAATTATTATCAAATAAAACCAATAAAATAATCAATATTAGTCAAGAATAGGTATTTATGGTCAATAACAGTCCAATTTGGTTAGAAATGGACAATAATAGTATATATTTAAAAAAAAGTCTATAATTTTTCGTATAATGTAATAAGTAATATTCAAAAATATTTGAAAATGAACAAACATAGTTAATAAAAGTAAAATACTGTTAATAACAGTCCATATAATTATCAATAATTGTCAGTTTTTATCAAATAAAGCCAATAAAATGATCAATATTAGTCAAAATTAGTTATTTATGGTCAATAACAGTCAATTATTGTCAATAACAGTCAATATAATAACCAATAACAGTCCACTATTATCAAATAAAGCCAATAACATAATCACTATTAGTCAAAAGTAATTATTTATAGTCAATAACAGTCAACTATTGTTAATAACAGTCAATATAATAATCAATATATTAATTTCTAAAATTATAGATATGCTTCCCGCTTCTACTCCGAAATACCTCACCTTTCGTGTGTCACATATTTTATATATAGTAGGACGTGGTGTACATATTATAAAAACCCTTTTACAATATAATTTATAAAATGTTTAATATTTTATTTGCTTTAACATTTATTTTCTAAATAATATTTTGTTTTGACATTTTGTTTATTTTTTGGATTTATCTGTACTGAACAAAAGTTATATAACACTATAAGGTATATTATATGAATATAATAAAAGTTTAAATAAATTTATGTCTGCGTTGTTATAGAATTATGACAACACACTCAAATAAATAAAGACAATTTTTTTGTTCCTATGAATAATTTACGGATAATAATAAGAGTTACGGTCATTAATAATAAAATGCTTATAATATCGCGCAGGTTTAAAAAAGCTTAGGAAATGAGGTAATTTTTGATTAGCTCTTTATTTCGTTTATTATGTATTTAGAATGCGGTTTGTTAAGTTTATATTATATGGGTAATATTCTATTATTTATAGAAGGTTATTGCTTTGAATTGTTATATCACATGGTTAAAAAAATAGATATTTAAGTTTAAAATGTCAATAGTATAAATTTGCTGTTGAAATATTCAACAAGAAAAAACCGTTTCCTTATGTTGGTATTTTATTGGTTTAGCTTATAAGATTTATATGTATTATAAATTAGACAAAAATATAACTTTTTTCAATATAAAAAAAATAGTTATCAATTATAGATAATAATTGTCAATATTCCAGTCAGTGGTGATAAGAATGGTCAAAAATTGTCATTAACAATCAATAACATTAAACCATGTGGTCAATAATAGTTAGTTATATTGAACAAAAGTCAGTATAATAGTCAATAACAGTCAACTGTACTCAATATTGGTAAAAAATTGTTAATAACAGTCAACTGTTGTCATAAATTGTTAATAACATTCAATAACAATAAACTGTGGTCAATAATATTTAATATATTAGTCAGTAATATTGAATTAAAGTCAATATAATAGTCAATAAAAGTCAAAAATAATTAATTACGGTCAATAACAGTCAATAACAGTCAACTGTGGTCAATAGTATTCAAAGTAACAGTCAGTAATATTGAATAAAAACCAGTATTATAGTCAATAACAATCAAAAATAGTTAATAACGATCAAAAATGGTCAATAACAGTTAATTGTAGTAATTAATAATCAGTAACATTTAAATTAAAGTCCGTAAGAGTCAATAAAATAGACACTAACAGTTAATAAAAGTCAATATTTTGGGCAATAGTTGTCAAAAATAGTCTCCAACTGTCACTTCTATAGTCCAGTCAATAATGATCAAAAAAACAAGTAAAAAAAATCCAATTATAGCTAATCATACAGCCTATAGATATGTTCATTTTTTCCCAAAAATAATCATTTAAGATAATTCTTTGTAATTAAAAAAAAATCTGATCCGAAGAAAAACTTAACTATATACACTTAATGACACAAAAAAATAATTGCAATACAAAACCAATATCTATAGCACTAAAAATAAAAAACATTTGAATAAACATAGGAAAATAAATCATGTTTTCTTTTCAATGATGATGCCTCAATATTGCATTCTCTTTTTGGTTTTCCATATCATATGACGTATCCCCATTAAAAGCTAAATAAATGATTTTCTGTTTGTCTCTTTGAGCTTTTTTCAAAAACACCCATATATGACATTGCTTTTATATACATAGGTTCACATGTGAACGCTTTCGTTCAAAGCATAATTTTTTAACAACCTGGTGATGTGTAAGTTTTATATGTATAAATAAATGTTGTACCCAGATGTGAACGTATACATATATATATGTGTATATGTACTTTGACATCATGTTACGATTAAGAAAAATGAACCTGGTAATTGAGAAGATTTTGTTTTTTGTTTTGCTGTAGATATTACTACAGACAACACATTGATGATATGGCATTACGATCTATAATGATGACAATGACTATATGTAAACATCTAATGATTATTTTGTAATGAGGGGCAAATAAAATGGAATATACAAATAATTTTGAAGAGATTTTCTATAATTTGTTTGTGGAAGAAAAAATTGGCAAATATTCTATAAAAGAAATATTAAATTTAATACACTTGAACAATATCGTTCATTTGGTCATTTATTTTATATATAAACTGAAATTGTTAACATGTCTAATAATGTTTCGAACTTAAGTTCAAACCTGAGGTACTCAACTTTGTCAAATTTCTAAATATGAAATCTTAATAATTTTTTCCTAATTTCTCAACTTTGGTTAAAATCGTCTAAAACTGCATGTAAAGTTTAACTTAATAGAGCTTTTTGGGAATTATTTAACATTGTACATAAAATTCGCTAGACCAACATACTCAATATTTAAAAAATTAAATGTAACATTAAAAATAACTATATCAATAACTTTAGTAACGATATCGTGTTTTATTAAATTTTTCATTTTTTCTTGGTTAAAATAATCGAAAACTGCATGTGAAGTTTAACTCAATAACGAATTTTGAGCATTACCGTTATACATAAAATTCGCTAGACCAACATACTCAATATTAAAAAAATTAAATGTAACGTTAAAAAAATAATTAAATCAATAGCATTAGTAACGATGTATCGTGTTTTAATAAATTTGTCCATTTTTCTTGGTTAATATAATCGAAAACAGCATGTAAAGAATGACTCAATAACAAATTTTAAGCATCACCGTTATGCATAAAATTCGCTAGACCAACATACTTCATTTAAATTTATTTTTTATTTTTTTATCAATACCATTAACAACGATAATACACACTTATAATAATTTTCCCATAACCCACCCAAAATATTATTGTCAATTTTTCAATAAAATTAACATTTTACAACCTAAATTTAAACATCCAAACATCATATAGAAGAACCAAAAAGCTCTATAAAATATATGTTTTTTTTTGTTGGTAAATTTGTTTTCGTTTTTTTGTGCAAACAAAGAATATATATAAGACGACAAACTTTGCTTCTGCGCGTCATTTTTTTTTTTCAATAAACCGAAAAAAACAATTTAGAATTTTCCAATTTTTTTCGTATAGCCTCTATAGTCTATATATTAGTATATATAGTTAAGTATGTTATGTTATTGTCATTTTAAAAATCAATAATATTAAAGGAAGAAAAATATAAGAAGAAATTAAATTAGCCAAACCTTAATCATTATATTTGATCTTTTGTATATCACTTTAATATTAGAGAACAAACGACCTAAGTTTCACTGTAAATATCAAAGCTTATAATGGGTCGCTATATATTAAAATCATTTATATATAAAAATCAAAAGCTCTAAAATTGATGAGGATATCATGATTTGTGAGATTCCTTTTTCTAACAGTTTTTGATTTTTTTTTTCTATTTACTACCTATAGTTCCTAGAACTCGGCATTTTTTACTCTAATATTTTCCAATTTAAAATTATATTTCAGAATTATATGTTTCAATGCATAATAACAGATAATTTAAAATGACAGATTGAAATTGTACCTACACATTTTATAAAATAGAAAAAGAATCATCAAAAAATTGACAGCGTGGAAATAAATAAATAAAAAGAGATTTGATTGTTTTTTAATTTAATTTCACAGCAAAGTTTGAGATATTATGTCTTTATTTCTACTAGCTGATCTGACCCGTTATAGTCTGCGAGAACTTTTAAAACACTCTTTAAATAAAC
Organism: Diadocidia ferruginosa; assembly: GCA_027564275.1. Taxonomy (NCBI): domain Eukaryota; kingdom Metazoa; phylum Arthropoda; class Insecta; order Diptera; family Diadocidiidae; genus Diadocidia; species Diadocidia ferruginosa. Next base: position 5,704 of record JANSTW010128552.1, on the reverse strand, counting down.
GAATTTTTCGCATATATTCTTAACCCATCGGCACCTATATCTGGTCAAATTTGACCAAAGATTTTATTTTTTTTAAATATTTTTGATGAACAAAAACGACCCCAGCGCCAACTTTCACAAATAAAACAATATTATAGCTTTAGTGGTTTAGCGGTGGTGGTCAGATATACATACGCACCAACGTTTTTTTAAACCCTAGGATACATATGTTGGGTCCAATAGACCCCACGAATGCAAGCTATATAAAATTACATAAGTTAATTTGTAATCATATTCTAGGACACAAAACAAGTTTTTATTACCAACACCAAGAACTATTCGCTAAGAAATATATTTGATTATTGATTTACATTCTAGGGTTAAATAAAAAAGACTTCTGTCTGTCCGTGCACAAAGAACTAGAAAGTTTTATGTTGTTCTGTCGAAATTTGTAGAATTTATCAAAAAATACCCATAGGGTCCAATTGACCCATTCATTCGTAGATAAAATCACGTAAGCATCCTATATAGGCTTAAGAAGCTATATACGAATTTATTAAATTAAAAAGCAATATTTCGAAAGTCCCATGTAATTGTGTACTATACATTAATATAATTTAAGATTTTTTGTTACTTAATCAAAATTGACAGACAGATTCGTTGTATCATCATATCATACTTTTATTGTTTCGAGTTATTTAATAAACAAAATCAAGTCAATTATGGGTCATTAAAATACAAATTAAATGATAAAAATAGGTCTATAAAAAATTGAATTAAATTTGATTGAAAATTTAATATAGAAAATCACTGTTCCGCATATATATTAAATTGGTCCCCCATTAGACATAATTTTGTCAAATTTCTTGCAGACAATGACGCATATAATTATACAGTGGAAGAAATGTACTTTTAATAATAATTAGTATAGATTGAATAAAGAAAAGTCTGGTTATCACCATGATTTTTATTTATCTTTAAATAAATCCTTAAAATAAGAAAGTAAAATGTAAAAAAAAAAAATGTCTGTCCGTCTGCAAAATAAATTGTACAAAAAAAAGACAAAGTTCTCTGTTGCAGAAGAATAAGTACAATAAAGGAATGTCTTATGTAATCATCATGAAATTTAGATTTTTTTTTTCAATCTTTTAACCTTATAGAATTCCCCCAACTAAGTCTTGCCATAATTTTGGCACATAAAAATCTGTCTAATTTTTTTTGGTGTGGTTTAGAGCCTAAACTATCCATGACTTCCTCAAAGTAGATATGCCGTACGCAGTGAGCACGAAAACAGATCGTTTTCGTGTTTGGTTCATACTTTTTTCGGTCAACAACCGAAAATCACCGAAACATTTTTATAGGTCTGCATAGACCTTTATACATTTCATATGCTTGTTCGGATAATAAACCAATTTTTACATGTTACACACAGTAAGTATAGCATCGACGTTTGAACTTTATACATCTATAAACACATATACACGCAAACCTGCCTGTCATTCCATACAAAATACATATATATAATATATATATATATGTCTGGACAGACCCAAAAAGTCTTAGGATTAAACCAAAGCAACGTAAGAGTCGCATATTTTTAGTTACTCCATTTTTTCGGACACACACAGTAAGTATAGCATCGACGTTCGAACAATAAAAATCTATAAACACGCTAACCTGCCTATCATGTATATATAGCTGGTCTGCACAGACCTAAAAAAAATAGTTAGCGCAAAAAAATGCCTGAACATCCTAGGGTTAAATAAAAAAAGACTTTTGTCTGTCCGTGCACAAAGAAATAGAGAGTTCTAAATGAACCTTAAAGTTTTTGAAATTTTGTGTGGATTGTTTGACATTCAATAACAAGAATTTAGCTTTGCTGAATCGAGGAGCTCTCATAAAAAAATGGAAAACAATTAAAACAAAAATATCCTTCAACATCAATATCGATCAAACAAGAAGAAAAAATTTATAAAATATTTTAAAATGGTTTTTCTCTTGTTTAAATATACATATCGATCATTTTAACCCATTAAAACCGACTACCAATACTCATCGTCCTATTTTGATGATTTTTCATGAGGATGATCTTAAAGTTAAAGGCCATTGAAGTAGGTATCCGTTGAAATTTTTGGGTTACCTTGCAATTGTCTGAGTTAAGGCATGGGGTACTTTATACCCAATCAGATTTATATGATATCTGAATGTAGACAACTTTTTAAGAACCATCTTTTAACCCTTTGCAAAAGAGGCAACACCAACTTGATATTTCCTGCCTAACCCTAGCCCTTGATATGCTTTATTTGAAATATATAGGGAGTATATTCTACCCCTCGTCTTTAATGGGTTAAACATTATCATATACATATACAAAAACATTTTTTTCTGACAATCTCAAAAAAAAATTGTACATTTAAAAGAATTTTTTCTTCTAATTTAATGTAACCAAACATATTTATATATTCGCAATTATTTACTCTTGCACAAGAAGCTCTCTGTATATATGATAATATATAATATACCCTTTTAAGAATCATATAATAAAATGTTTTGTCATTTTCAACTAAATAAATAGAAAACATTAAATATCCGCAATTTGTGGCATATAATATTATCTTGTGTGTCCTGTTTAATGTATATAAAAGACAAGGACGTGCAAAAGCATAAAAACTTGCAAAAATCCACAAACATATTTTTTTTTCGATTTGTTACATATTTTTACTTTCTTTCTTGTGTGTATGTCCCAAATGTTGCAATCGATTTTTAACTAACTGCCTGACAAGCTATATAAGCATTTAACAGTAGCTCAGAACGCCATCTATTAGCAAAGTTGTTCTTTATATTCAGTAAATTAATTTTGGACATTTATTTCGGTAAAAGATGATGTTGAGATGGAATTGATTCAACAGAAAAAATATTATTTTATTTTATTTATTTTGTTAAATAATTAAATTTAACTGTTTACATGAAAAAAGTCTAAAGTTGTTGACAATTACCCTATATACAATAATCAAAATATAGAACGTGCCGCACTGAAAAATACATTTTCGTTTATCTGACCCTAAAGAATGTTGTACAGTAAAAAAGAAAATGTATCTTAAACTTCACTCTATATACAGCCATTACATATTATATAAAGACAATGGTTAAAACCCGAACAAAAAAACATAAACTTCATTTAAATTTACCACACACCATCATATTATTATACTTATATAAGAAAATGTCCATAAAATGTCTTATATTATACAGTTAGTTAGCAACAACATCTTCACTATATACATTTTTGCAAGACTATGTTGTCCATCGATGAGTGTCCATATCGTCCATTATATAATAGTAAACTCGCATATTCGGAGAAAAAAGAAAATCTTATTTTCTCTATACTATAATATGTAGAAAAATGTTCATTTTTATTGTGCAGGATATATTTTTCCGTTTTTTTCGTCCATTTTTTTAGGTTTTAAGATCTAAATCCCTCTAAATGTGACATATAATACGATATAAATATAGATTTTTTCGTTGAAAGGAAATGCTATTATAGTTGCTACTATATGGGTTATGTGGGATCGTATATGTATGAAGGACATTTTGTGTTTTTTGTTGTTGTGGGATGCTTAACGATTTTAGTTGTTTTTATATGGATTTTGTATAATGTAACGTAAAACATGCAGTAATTGTATATGTTTTGTTGTCGCGAAAAAAATTACTGTATTATAAAATGTACACAGAGAGAAAATATGTGGTAAATAGATAATGTCCTTTAGCTAACTACATACACTGCAAATAAAATCTGTGTACAAAAAACACAGAGTTGCGCATCCATTCTCGTACGCAGCACGGTGTAAAAATATGTGTAAACAAAATTTTACACGCAGGCAATACCTGTGTAATATTTATACAGATAATTGTGTAATTTATCACAGAAAAGTGTTTTTCTTTGAAAAGTCGGTGTAATATTTTATTTTATTTATTCACAGATTGGTGCAAAATTTTCACGAAAAAGTGATAAATTACACAGGCATGTGTACTTTATATTTAACACAGAACTAACAGTGGAATTATTAATACATAATGCCTTAGGTTAATTTTAATACAAAGACCTGTGTTAAATTTTATTGAAGTTAACACAGATCTGTGTTATTTTCAGTGTAAAAATATTAAATCTACCACTAAAATTTCGAAATTCAATTCGGTCGTATTTATTAATATATATTACATAATGATAAATTATTTTTTTAATTATCTAAAAAAAACGTTATAAAATACTAATTTTTGTGTTTTTATTTATTTTCAGGTAAGCGAAACATTTAGTATGTGATATTCATATAGCTGTTTTGGCAATCTGATCAAATAGTGAAACAAATTTTTTCTTCTAAATATTGATAAGGTTTGTATATATTTTGATATTTGATATTTTTATATGGAAAAATACTTAATCAAAAAAATTGACCCTATAGGATACATACATAGGGTCCATTTGACCCTATATGTGTATTTCTTGATAAATTCAACAAACTTCGTAAGAATAACATAATCGTCGGTACTTGTATAATAAATACTAAAAATTATTAATTTAAAAATAAATTTATTACAATCGAATAGTAATTTATTAAAATCGAATAGTTTTTTTGGGGGTCCATTTGACCCCATGTATGCATTCTATGGTTAAGTTGGCATTTTTTTATATTTTCTAATTTGGTAAATTGTCTTTTTATTATTAGTGCAATTTTTCCTCTAAAAACCTAAACAGGAAAAACACAAACCAGATGAAAAAATTATTCAAGATGGCGGTCTTTTGTTAATATTATTTATATCATTTAATTTCTACATTTACAAGAATACGATTGAGTTTATATATTTCAATATGGTTAAATCATATTAAAGAATATTATAATACGCGAAAAAAGAATTAAAAAAAAAATTTATTAAATCTCTCTTATCTTCATAATTAATATAATTGCTCATTAACGTTCTTTCTATATAATATTAATTATTTTCTATAAATAAGTACCATATAAACGCACATATAATAAAGTGGCTTCTAAATTAAGATATACGTAAGTATAATCTTATCAAAATCAATTAGACTCGTAATTAGTTTCTAATTCAACGAGAACAAAAATCTTTCTGTATATTATTTTAATTATACATAATTTATATATTAGTAGGGTTCCATATAGCTGCCAATGAGCTGTAAGTGCCACTTACCCAAAAAAAAATTATATTATAGGCAAAAATAAAATAAGACAAAATCAATAAAAAGATGTTCTGGACAATTTAAGATGGCGCCGTAATTCAAGAAGGCGTCAAAACACCAATTTTTTTTATAAACAAAATGTCGTGTTAACTAAACAAAAAAAATCTGTACTTAGTCGTTAAGACTTATTAAATGTTTTGTGTTTTGACACCATATTGAATTACGGCGCCATCTTGAATTTTCCAAGACATTTTTTTATTGATTTCGACTTGTTTTATTTTATCCAAAAACATAATAAAATTCTGGAAAATTTACCCCAAAGGCGTGAATAGTCGTTTATATTTTGGCCATATGGAACCGAACTATATATTTAATATTAGGGTGTCTCTTATTAACAAAAAAAAAACGTGAATGAAATTCCTATGTTATATATTTTTTTTAATAAAATTTAAATATTAAATTTGTATAAAGTATGTAAAGGGTGATTTTTTTCAGGTTAGGATTTTCATGCATTAGTATTTGACA
>JANSTW010128441.1:0-16543 GCA_027564275.1 Diadocidia ferruginosa | reverse complement strand
TTTAAGAAGAAAATAAAATTATGTTGAAAAAAATCCATGGATAAACCACGAAGTAATTACCGATTTTATAAACGTCTGAAATTTCAGCTTTTTACTTATCTTTATATTTCTTGCTTGTATTATTCACATTTTTAAATAAAAATTTAAGGATGAACTGCAAGTGCACTATAATGAATAGCTATGGTCTCCCAATAAAAAAAAATGATTACTTTAAAAAATAACGCGCCCTTTCAGAAGAGGAGGGGGTTAAATTTAGACCAAAGATAATGAAATATTGCTTTTTATTGAAGGGGAATAGGGGCAAACCTCAAGTATTTGCGGTATCATATGAAAGGTATTTAAAGTGCCTACTTGAAAAAAAAATTAAATTTAAGGAACTAGAAACGATTTGACCTTGTTGGGCGAAGCGGTAAGGTAAAAGCCCGTATTTGTATATAAAATATTATTTTTTTAGGAAAAGGAAGTGGAGTAGGAGGTGATTGATATCAATTGAAAGGTATTTAAATTACCTACTGGCTTAAAAACAATTAGGAAAGATTCGACCTACCAGAAGGGATTTTAATTACTGATTCTTTTTGGTAAAATTTTAAGAAAAAAAGCTGACCGGATCACCAAACTTGTTTTACAAAATGTGCAGGAAATTTATTAACCTCTAATTTATAGTTCAATTTACCGACATCGGCCATTTCTATTCCGAGAAATGGTATAACATGAGCTAACTCCGACAAAAACTAATTTGGACCATATCTCGAAATTTTATCTATAGAAAAAAAACTTACATTTTTGTGATTTTCTGGCACGTCTACATTAGAAAAAAACAGTGGAATATGGATCACAAAAAAGTTCGATTTTGTGGAAGAGTGTAATTTATAATAAAAAACGGCTTTTTAGACCCTTCCACTTAGACAGTTTATTTTTGGCTGAAGTACAGAAGAGCAACACCTTCCCAAAGATGATCCCAATCGTTTCGTCCTATAGACAATCTTTCCTCGATTAAAAACATATGATTTAAGAGAAACGGTTATATAAGGTCAAAAGGGGAAACTGGAAATTACCAACTTCTTCAATTCTTTTTTCATCATCATCATCGTGTCCTTTGCTCTAAATCGAAAGAGCATAAAGACCGTTTACCCTTTTTTCTATCTGATACCGTGGTTTTCATTGACTACATCAAAGGTGGAGTGTTGCCAGCAGCTCGCTCTAGCCATATGTTTTGGTGATCAGTGGGCGTCTTTTTACACTATATGAGGAATCCTATCAGTTGGTGTCATATAGGCGGACCAACGGCTTTAAGTGACTTCCGATCCGAGTCTCGATCCGAGTCTCGAACCGTGATACTACTCACTGCTCAATGCTGACTACTAATTGGTTTAACTTTTAGTTTTTTCAAATAACTTTCAAATGATTACTCCCCATTCTTTTCCCCATATATGGTATGTATAGAAAATACGGGTTTTGCTTCCACCCTTTTGCCCAGAAGAGAATTTTCTTCAATAAAATAGGACACCTTACAGTTATTTCTGCAAAACTGATTCAAGTCATAAAATGTGAAATCGAACTGACAATTCTAAATATATGTATATAGACTATTTGTTTGGAAAAGAAACGACACTAAATAAATTATGCAAATTTGATTTTCCAAAAAATTGGCTACAGCATATAATGTCAACTCAATGCCAATGTATATATACGAAAAGAAGAAAACTTTCCTATGTAACTATACGTACACAATAAATATCTCGTTTAATCTTTTAAACACATATAATACATTATATAATTTTATAAAGAAGAACGAAAAACATAAAAAAAACAAGAAAGAATAAAATGTTTAACGTTCAACCTCACCAATATATATGTATAGCCTCATGTATGAATAAAACACATTTTTATATTAAATGGATATTAAGGATGATGACGATATAATTTGCTTCGTATAAAACACTATAAAAAAAATGTTGCGCAAACTCTTTTGTGGAGAAAAGGATAAGCGAATATATTATTATGTCTGAAGACTAAAATGCTAAAACTATTGTAAAAAATACACCATCCATAGCTACAACAACTGTTACCCGCAAAAAAAGAGAAAAATTCAATTACAAGATAAGATTTGTAAAAAAAATAATACAAAATTCCAAGTCGATTAATTTGAGTAAATATAAAAATATTCAAAATAATTCTTTAGCATAATTTGTATATTTTATCGTACAAGCTTATCAAAAACCACCCCCAATGTATATAACTTTTTCAAAGTTAATTAAGTTTGACTTTACTATATTATAATGTACACTTCCATCACATTTATCTATGTAGCATACACATAATAAAGCACGATATTATATTCCTTATACCATTATAACACCATTTAGAAAATAATGAGAATAATTTGTCGCACTTGGTTTAGGGCGCAATTGCTTAATATATATTAGTTATAATGTGGTGTTTGCACCCACCATTTATAATAATTTATTCGACAATATTTACAAAAAGAGAGAAGTCGTGTGATTATGTTAAAGAAAACACCCAAGGAAAATACGCAATTAACAATGTTGAATAATATCCACCCATTTATTCAATTATTATAGCCTTTCATATCGTATTTTATTGATCTATATATGCAAATTAAGGGCAACATTTTTATATACTTTTGAAAATAATTTTCTTTATAACGCCAATCACTGCGGGTTGGACATCTATTGTTGAAATCGATAACTTTTCTGGTTTCTATACTATACATAACGTTACCAACTTTAGAGCGTTGGTGGACGGAAAAGTTAATTTTTAGGTTATAAATATTTTTTTAAGTAAATTAAATTATTTATCATAATTAAATTAAAATTAAATGAGGATTAAATTTTGTATGGTAAAAGTATAATTTATTGGAAAAAATTGTTCTATATAGTGCAACACTACGTTAAACATTTTCGAATGATAAATCAAATGTCAAAATTACGAAAAGTTCTCTAGCAATAATTCAATAACGATAATGATTTGTTTTCTTTAAAAAAAAACAGACAATTTAATTAAAAAAAACGTATTTTAAATATTAAGATTATTTATGAAATCGAAATTTTTAGGTTATATGTTCTATTATATTTCAGCCTCTAACTGCCCTTAAAAAAGATGGGAAAATTTTCAGAATATACTGTTAACTTTTACATCTTAGTCGAGATGTCGATTTCTGTCAAACTCTAGATATCAGCAACAGACAACAACAACAACAACAACAACATCATCAACAAACAATTTTCCCAAGTATCGCACATAAACTCCAATGAAAAATTACCATAAAAGTTGTCTCTCCGCCATTTACCTTCTTCTCTACGGTATAATATAAATATAAAATACTTTACGGGTTTTCTCGTGTTTTGTTTGTTAGTAACTATATAACATTAGATGATATCCCATGAAAAATACAAATTGTCTGGTGGAAAGGTGGTGGAAAAAATGGTGGTAACAGCAGAAGACGGAGAGCTGTAAAATACAACGACAATGTCGACTCTGGTAAAATGTGGTGTTGGTTGGATGATGTGCGGTAAAGATTTTTCCTCTAATGCACTAAATGTATATCTATTTACGTATGTATACATAAATGGAATAAACTTAAAAAATAATAATAAAATAAATCTGTAACGGATGTTACACAAAGTGGGGCAGAAAAATTCAACTTCCATCGTAAATATTTAAAATATCGCTTTTTTATATCAAGAAGTTCTTGATATTCAGGAAACCTGCTGGAAGTTTCAAGTTCTCAGAACTTTTTTTACATAACATAAATTTTGGACGGACAGACCATTCTCTTTAGGATTAAATTTGTATGTCCTTATTGACCCTGTGGATCTATTCTATCGTATGGGTCACTGGTATGGTGGCCAGCTGTGGAAAAAGGCTATAACCGAATCAAGGTAAGGTTCAGTGCATTGAATGTATATTGTACACCTTCTTTCACCTGAACTTTATATTAAAAGTGGGGCTAGCTGCAGTGCTCTTATGGTCATAATATAATACTGTCATTAGTTGGAACAGTATCGACCCCAATCACAGACTATCTAGTTCCGAGATTAGAACTGAACAAAAAGTTTAATACAAAGTTCCCAACCAGAGAGCAGTGGACGACGGGTCACACACTGGAGGGCTTTGATACGGTGCTCTACACTGATGGGTCCAAAATGGACTATGGTGTTGGTTCCAACATCTACTGTGAAAAACTCAATATATCAGAATCTGTTAGACTTCCAAATCAGGCGAGTTGCAATGTAGATGGCCTGCAGGCGGGTTGGAGTAAGTAGTACTCCCATGCAGAGTGTGGCATTGTCGTCGATAGCCAAGCTGCTATCTTAGCTCTAGACTCCTCTAAACTTGTTAAGCATTGCTATGACGAACTTTCAATTATTGGGAGTCAGTATGACATCACTTTTATTTGAGTTCCAGGGCATAGCAATATTGCAGGTAACGAGCAAGCTGACGGTCTGGCTAGACTAGGCTCTACTCTGGATGCAAATCAAGCATGGGAAGTACATCCACCCTTAAATCTTATTAGGAAGAACATTCAATCGCACTTCATACGTATAGCTGTTTTGAGATGGAAGAACTCTGTGTCATGTCGTCGGGCCAGGAAGACCTGACCATCTTACAACATAAGAAGAACGGACTCCCTTATAGAGTCGTCTCGTGTGGACATCTCTAGATTGGTTGCTGTAATCTCTGGCCATTGGGCTATCGGAGTTCACGCTGCTAGATTAGGTATCCCATATAACGAGATCGTTCGTAGCTGTTGTGAAGTCAACGAGCCAGAGACAATCGAGCATTTTCTCTGTGATTGCCCAGCTTTTCTTATTTGAATAGAATGGATAAAATGCTTATTTATTAGCTATAAATGGATAAAAATGTATATAAAAAGCTACAAAATAGTTTTTTTAGTTCACAAAATTTCACTCCAATTACAAGATCTTCCTATTTTTATATACACTATCGTAGTATATGAAAAGAAAAGTAACACAAAAATTCGTAAGGCACGATGGGTTGGGTAAAATGTGCAATGTTTAAGATGTTTCTATATACGACATATTATATAGTATGAATTTAGGGTATACGTTTTATACTTCTGTTATCGTGGTGTACAAAAATTCTGTGTATATACGTTTTGAATATAAGTACTTAGAAAGTCTTTATGCCCACAAATTTGTCCAAAATAAATTTATTTGTCTGTTTCTTTAGATTTGAAAATTTTCTTAACATTTTTTGGTTGGTTTTCCTCATTTAAAATCTTAACATAAAGAGTTTTTTTTAATTAAAAGTTATTTAATATAATTTATTTACAGAGAACTTGAAAACAAACTTGTAGTTTGCAAATAAAAAGACCTTTATATACAAAAATGATAGTGTTCGAATAAATTTTGCGGATTTTGTTGACGATCAAAGGGTTTTAAAATACATTTATGCAAATTTATATTTAATTAAAATAAATAAATTGTGCTGTCAAAGGCAATGAATCATTGTAATATTGTATAAATGAAATAATTGTTATACCACCATATTGAAGCCGCCATATTGAATTGTTGCAGAAATCGTTTTCAATATCAGCGGCGCCCATTTAAAAATCATTATTACAAATTTAGACTGTTCAAATATTAATAAAGTTTATATGACAGCCAAAATAAAATAACTGAATGAAAACCCCTGACCTAGAAAACATTTAAATACGTAATACTTTTACGGTATTACGTATTTTAATACGTAATACCAGATTATAAAAACTCGAATTTCTGAAGAAGAAAAATTCATTTCTCTAAAAATTAAATCCATTTTCAATAAAAAGAAAAGTCACAAATTATCGCATAATAAAAAAAATGTATAAAAGGCCACAACATGTAATTATTATTTAATATGAAAAAAAAAATCATTTCCCTTTTCCTTAAAATACGTTAATCCTAAATTAAAAGATTTTATTTTTGGTTCGCCACCCACCCACCAAAAAAATTGAAATTAAATCCTCGCATATATCTATATAATATAATGATGGAAAATTGAAAAGGACAAAAAGGGTATTTAGTAAAATGAAATAAAAAAAATCAATGACATAAATTAGATAAATAATAACGAGAACCACACGCACACAAGCCTTAAAATTAAAAATGGAGACATGTAAGTAAAAATAAAGCCGAAATCATCAAAGCACATATATAATATAATGGGCATAAAATGGAAAATAAATAAAATTGGGAGATGGGCGATGAATATTATTGTGAAATAAGATATTATAAAATAGGCAAAATAGAAGGGAATGGTTATTTGATTTTGGTTTAGTTATACAAAATGGTTCTATCAAAATAGTTACAAATTTAAAAATTCAATGCGGTTTTGGTTTTATCAATTCCTAGTCTTGTTTAGATTAATATTATTAAAGAGATAGATTAATCAAAATAAAACTTATGTAAAATCTTTCAATATGCTCTCGAATTTGTAAAAAAAATGTTATTTTTAACATCGACTTCAGCAAATTTTTAGAAAAAATAAATTTATATTGTTGAATATGTTCTAATATTTCATTCAGAACGTTTTTATATTAAACTAAAATGTTCGCATTTCTTCACTAAAGTTGTTTAAAGATAATAGTATTAAAAATAAACTTACCCGAATCTCGTTGCTTATCACTTATTTGTTTTGGTGAAGAATTTTTTTTATTTGGTATTGGTCTTACATTAGAGTTTGTCTATAAATAAACAAAAAAACAGAATATAATTAGATTAAATGAAAATAAATTTATTTGAAGCATTTGAAATTTGAAATATTTTAGTTAAATTTTAAAGTATAGAGTATCGATTTAGAGGCTAGGAAGAGTAAAACGAAACATTTTTACTGATGGTTCATATTTTTTTAAAGGGACATTTTCATAAGAAATTAATTTCAACAAGCATAAAACACCTTTGTTAATTTTAAAAGCAGATTGGAAAATTTAAAAATTGGATAGCATGAGATAAATTTGCTACATTTTTCTGCAGGAAATTCAATTCGAATACCAAAATTGAGAAATTGACAGTATGATCAATTATAAATATACTGCCGATATTGATGTAAACATGATGTCTACATAAATAACCATCAATTACATATTTCTCAATAAAATTCTCCAATTGTTGGTAAGAATAAGAGAAATAAGTAAGATTTTAAGTTTTAATTTGATAAATCAGTCAAAAAGAGTTGGAACTGATAAGACATTTTTCCAATAAAAAATAATTACCAATTTATCAGAACGTTCTCCACTGGGCAACCGAGCCACAGTCACATCGGGACTATCCTCTGGTGGTGGTGGCAATGGTACCCAATTATAGCCTCTTTTATCAATTGGTACACCAACTCTATCATATTGAGCCGCTTGTTGTCTAAAACAAAAAAAAACTCCATTAATTTACAAACTATAATGCAAAACCTTTAAACAAAAATTACCTCAAACTCTCATAACAATCCAAACAGACAACAGCGTATTCACCATTTTCCAATAGCAGAGCATCATCACTTTTCCTATCGGCCACAAATGGAAACTCACGTATCGGCAACGCTCGAACACGTTTCCTATACGTTGTTATGCCGCACAAATGGCAACAATAATCGTGCCAATTGTATTTACGATCTGCCGCAATTATTGCATTCAGACTTTCGTATCTACAATAAATGATAAATTAAATATTTAGAAAATAATCTACAGCAGCTGCTAATATTTAAAAAAAAATTTTACAAAAAACAAATTACATAAGTGTTAGCAAAGTTCAAAACAACACAATAAATAAATATTTGCTGATATTTTTTCTTTTGCTGATTTAACGAAATAAAAAAATTTCATCATCATTCGCCTATGCGGCAAAAAAATTAGAGATTTTTTTACACTTTTCATAAATAAAAATAATCAGATAAAATCCTAATTTGTAAATAACTAACAAAAATGTATAATTTTTTTCATTTTTCTCTCAACAAAATGTCTAGTATATTGAATATCGCACAATTAACAATTTTCAGTTTGACAGAAATGTACTGTGATGTAATGACATGACATAAGGATAAGACCAAAAGACATAACGCCCAAAAGCTTTGACAAGCTTTTTTCTAATTATAAAACAAAGCAGCAAAAATATTAACCCATCGATTTGCTTATAATTTTTAGAAAAGAAATTTTATCGGTTTTTAGCAAAGACACAAACAATAATTAGATTTTAGCGGTTTAAAGCTTGTTAAAGCTTTTAGCGTTTTGTCTTTGGGTGTTAATTATTATTATTATGAGGTTTTTAGGGAATATTATAATTTATAAATTTTTTAGCTATTATAGCTTTGTGTATTTATATGGTGGCACAATACATATTCGCAGTAGCTACATCTACTGGAGCTGCTCGTTGAAACGTAATTGAATATTTAATTTTTGAGCTTTAACTAAGATGGCGCTGCTTTTGAAAATTACTTCTATTGTTTCATTATTAATATAAACTTTGCTATTAACTAGATCCTGGCAATTTTATGCACGACCTAAAATAGAAAATTTTGGGTGCATGCCGTGGCACCGAAAAGCCCTGTCATCGGCAGCCCAAACAACGAAAGCCGTATCACCGAAAAGCCCTGGCATCGAAAAACCCTGGCATCGAAAATTGTATTTTATTAAAAAGCAACCCTGGTTTTTATTTCCTAGAAGGAATATATTTAGTCCATACAATATAAATATAAAACAGAGCAATTGCACTACACATTCAATCAGGGTTGCTTTTTCGCTGCCAGGGCTTTTCGATATTACTGCATGTTCCGAAAATTTGAGATGGCGCAGTTATTTTATATACCGAATTTTAAACCACTTTTCTCCTATATTTATCGATTTTCATCAAACAAAATTTAAAATTCGTATTTGAAATTGAAAATTTAAGAAAAATCACTAAAATACTCACTTTCTCCACTGACTCAACAGCGAATGATAACAAAATGTACAAACTAAAGCCGAATAATCTGCTCGCAATTGTTCGGCATTTGGAGGTGATTTATGTTTTAGTAAATGTGGAAAATATGGTCGAGACCCTTCTTTGCTAGCATAAAGTACACGGGCTAATGTTAAATCCGAATGTAAACCGCACAAAAAACAATAAATCGATGTGCAGGCCGGATTCGAGGAAACCGAAGGCGTTGATGGTGGCGTATGTATGCCGCCGATACCTCTTGAACCGTTCGGTGAACTAGATGTTGGTAGCGGAGACGGTATATTGTATCTAAGAGAAATTTAATATTAATAATTTAATTAAAAAATTTACAAATTCACAAAATTACCGTCTATGCTCCAACGGTACTCGTTCAGCGTCCATACTGTCCCATTGTTTTGATAAATGACTAACACAACGATTACAAGCTAATATACGATTCGGTGCATTGTCATTACTTTTAAGGCATGGAAAATGCATTGCATGCGAATTCATGTGCTCGGCACTAGTTGATAGCCATTCCATTTGTGTGGTTGAGTACACTCCTTTGCATATGTAACATCTAATAAAAAAAAATCTTAATAAATATTCAACAAAATCCACAAAAAACACAACTTACGGATATTGACCATGCCCATTCTCAATGGGTCCCTGCGATAATGGTGTATTTGGTCGTGAATCTCTGCGTAAACTTTTTGGATCTCGAATTGTAATCGAATTGGTTGATGATTCATACGGCTGTGAACGAAACGTTTTCAAATTTTACAAGTTTCTTATACTCCGAGACATATATAACTTGAATTAAAAACTAAATATTTAAATATCTTAATTTAAATCTACAAGAGCAATCGTTAATATTCTCCAAACTAGTAATATTCAGTTGTAATATTGTAATCTCTGTATAAATTAATATGTTAATAGCGCTTCTGAGTTTGTTCTGTTTTCATTATTTGATATTATTTAAAAATTTTATTGTTTTTTTTTTTGTTGGTTGTTTATATAAAATTCAGTTTATTCCAGATGTGTTATCAGCCAACTACAGCTCTCCTATATGTTAGACAAGTATCAACAATAATATTGTATAAAAAATATTTTCAATGCTAAGTGTAAAATTGTATCAATTTAATCTATTTTGAAGAAAAATTATGTTAAAAATACACAAAGAATATTGATCAAAATATTTATTCTATTTTCATCTTGTTTGTTATATATTTTTCATAATTTCAATTATAATCGAATTTTTCAAAATATGAAAAATGATATCAAAGAATGATTGTCTAACATATGGCAGAAACAAGAAAAATGTATTACTACAAGTATTTAGGATTTTTTTATCCCCATATTGGATACGCCATTTTGAATTTTAAAAATGTCGGTATATTATTTGAATTACTCACTATTTGATCCGATAAAGTAATTTTTCGCAATTTAAAACGATACTTTTCAACAAAAAATACTTCCATTTCGTTAATTTTCACTCAAATTAGATTTTTTTTTGTAAGCTTTTTGCTAGATTTTTTAAAATTTATATTTAAATATTTTTACTCACAAACCTTAATTTACTTTGAAAATAACTGACTTTCTATTGCTAAACAATGAAAATTATTCATTTATATACGAATTTATTAAAATTGCAATTTCACACTGAAAAATTCCATTTAATTCTAATTGTTCCGGAGCAAATTGGATTTAGTACGCAAAATTTCAATTAAATTTTCCAACCATAAACATTGCCCAAAAAACAATATTGATAGACTAAATTTAATTTTCAAAATAAAAAAACCATCTTAAACATCTCTGAAAAAGCGGTTTTTCTGCTTTAAACCAGAATCAGACCTAATTAATTTATTTGTTTTGGTATTCTCTTTCAGGTCAATCAATAACTATATAATTTAATTTAAATATAATTTATCTAAAAATGGAATTAAATTGAAATAAATAAATATTATAGAGTTATTTGCATAATTATAATAAATTATATGTTATTTGACAAAACGGTCTTGCGTTGTCAAAGATAAGTTTAATTTATTTGCCAATTTGATTATTTCAAATTACCGAAATCAATTATAAATTTTTATAATCTTTTTTCTTGATTTTAATTTAAATAATATTTATACGTTGATATTTATAGAAAAATCATTCGTATAAATTCATCCTCACTTTAAAATAATTAAGTTATTTGTGTCACCAAATTGCGATTAGAAATTATATTTCAAAAGATAAAAAACACTTAAGTACTAGACACGAAGCGCGACAATTTTGCAATTGCGGAAGCGCACACACACCAATGATGTTTCAAATTCATTTTTTTCATGTTATTTTAATTTTAATATAATCAAGAGCAAATATAATATAACTTAGTCAGCTGGTATTCAAGGTATTCATTTTTAGGTTATGTGTTTTCTTAAATTTATCTTGACTATTCATCTTCTAGTTTAATTTTTTTTAACTTAACAAAATTTTTGTTGTATAATTCTTAATTTTTCCAACAAATTAATATGCCATCAAATAAATACTCGTTACTATATGGTACTTATTGATATCTATTCTTATCGAAAAGTCATTTCAATTATTGATAGTCATGGGAAATTCCCATTTTTTGCTGGTAATTGATTAGTTTGGACTTTAGTTGTTAAGCAAATCTAAGTCGCATGTGTATAAGTCGATGGTATATTTTTTATAAATACTAAAAGCATGGATAAATGAAGTAAGAATGGATTGGCATTTTGCATATTATAGTCGCACTCTTCACTCCCTCGCGTTTAAATATATTGCAAAATTAATTTTTTGTGGAACCAAAATTCAGTGAAAAAGCTAAGTGGCCATTTTGTAAAAATATTAAATAGAAATTTTCTATGACGTAAACACTAGGTATGTAGCCGCGATTTAAAAAAAAAATATATTAGACAACAATTAAAATATGTTCTAAAAAGTGATTCCACAGCAATAAAATGTATTTTCCATTCTAGTTATTTCTATGACTAAAAGCTTTAACAGAAGCGAAATCAATAATAAAAAAAATACTTTGAAATAAATATAGCGGAAATTCAATATGGCGTCAATAATACTTCAAATAACTCTTATATCATCTTTGTGGTCTTTATTTTACCAAAGCGAGGAAGTAATGGAACAATTTTAGTCTTTTTTAAATTAAATAATTTAAGGATAAGTAGGGATGAGTATAATGTATATTGTAATATGAGAAAAAATCAAGATGGCGTCTTGTGTTTTCCCCTAGAACTCTTTACAACACAGCTTTACCGTAAAATTTTAATACATCATTTCAAAATAACAAATCTCAAGTTTTCAGAGCCAAATGTTTCTTCTAATAAATTAAAAATGTTTTTCGGCACTTACAGCTGTTAGAAAAAATCAAATATAACTAGGTAGTTGATCTTATTTTTTCAGGTTATGTTAAAACAACAACAAAATTACACAGAAATATTCTTTCAAACTTTCATAGGTAAAAAAGAAATAATTTTTGTTTGCTTATTTAGACAGAATTTTCCAATTTTCAATAAAAATTTAATAAATAATTTTATGTTTTACGAACCATCAACCCGCATATCGTTTTGGTTCATGTTTGCTTTTTGTTTTTCTTTTATCATATTTCTATACCTGGGATGCGTTCCGAAAACTAAACAATGTTTGTTTAATATTGCTTCTTTAACATGGATAACATTGACAGACTTTACTGTGAATGCTGATTACTGACATTGTTAGTTTCTGAACGCAATGCTGTCAATTTTTTCGTTTATTAAGCTAAATTTTAGTTTCTGAACGACGTTTCGTTTAATAAGCAATTGTTTAGTTTCGGAACGCAGCCCGAAACGTGAACTAACGTTGGAACACAATATGATATAGTTCAGAAAAATTCAGAAAAATGCGAAATATTTCTGAAATTTTGTGAAATTGTCTAAGCGGGTAGTAAAACTTTTCTGTCTAAGTAACTTTTTGAAGTTTATGTTGTTAAGTTCTTTACAAAAAAAAAATATACAAAATCTCAAAATCTTTTTATAATAAATGAAAATTAGGAAAATTACCTTAAACCGAACATTACTAGATTCCGAATTTGCTTGTGACTTATTGTCGGTAGGTGTAAAACGACCATCAATACTAGCCGCTGCGGTACCACCCTCTGCTAAGTGAGAGTGTTTTTCATTGCACGAGGAACATAATTGCACCATACCTAAAACAAATTTAAAAAATTAAATTAAAATCCAAAATTATACATTTCTTAGAACTATTACCCTGAGGACTTATTGGACTAGCATTAGGAAATGGTTGTATTGATTTAATAAATGGATAATACGGTTCACGTTCGGCATTCGGACAACAATAGACCAATCGTAAGAGAGATGAAATGGTGTCTACACCACACGTATAACATACAAATGTAGCACGTTCTGCCACCGATGCCGGTCGCTTTCGTAACGAATACCGTCTATCAACTTCTGGTGTTCCGGCAGTCTAAAATTGTACAAAAGAAAGAAACAAATTAATATTTTTCGTATATTTAAGTATTTTCTGTAAATAAAACATGATATTGATATCTTATTAAGAAACTTTTAAATTGTACATACTGGAAATTACCGCTTTATCAACCAGTAAGAACTTACAAAAATATACAAATTTTGCAATTTTCAAAAACAACTAAGTAATATTACACGTACTTGTATAAACATTAATTAACATCTTTCTGTTTTCTTGAGTGTATATTTTTTTAAAATATAATTATAATATATTTTTGTAAAGTAAAAAGGTTATCAATTCACACAGGCACACAGAGACGAATTTTATTTATTTAAAACGTATAGATATTCAGAGAAGTTAAATTAAATTTATCAATGTCTTTATATTGAATTGACCGATCCACCCATTTTACGCAATTTTATTTATTAAAATAAACAAAATTAATACGCAAGATGGCGTTTATTGTTCTAATAAAAAAATTCACAATTGCGCCATCTATCGACAACCTTTTAAAATTAAAGAACTCGTAGCTATTCTTTTAATATAGGGCATGTTAAACGTCAAAAATATATATGTATAATAGCAACAATGGCCGTCTTAATTGATTTTTCACATTAGGCACTAGCACCATGCTTCATTGAACTAAAATTGAACATGCCCAATTTAGTAAGATTGTGATTCTGGTATAGAAAATTAACGTAAGATGGCGTTGATTCGATTGCCAAATTTTTACTCATGCGCTATCTATTGACATAATTTTAAAACCAAAAAACTCGCGGCAAATTATTCAATGTTCAGTAAGATTTTCTTTTCAAATCGATATTTTTAGTTTTGAAAAATTTCGTGCGATACAAAAACAGCAAAATTTAATGGAGTTGCGAAAATCCAAATTAAAAGTTTTGTAATTGTAAAATTGAGTATTAAACTTACTGGGTATAAAAAAATTTAAATAAATTTTATCAATATTTAAAAAATAAAATTTTTCTAACGTTTCTAAAGAATATTTATTATCTTTACATTTATTATTTATAACTTTCCGAAAATTTAATTAATTTATTATCAAGCACGTTGTTATTTCATTATTATTAGACGAAAACTAAAGTATGGGTGTACTTAAATTGTATCTATAAAACATCACCATAGGAAAATGTGCTGGAAATTAATAATTTTTTATTAATTATCAGAATATCCCGTACATACGGTGGCTGACAACATTGATCAAACATATAATATATAGTTTTCATCATTCCAATAGCAAACTCTAAAGTTTCTGTTATTGTGATTAAATTGATAAGTGATAAGGTACTTATACTATATAGATTATAGTTAAAACAACTTGTTATACCGCAAAATAATTAAAGAAATAAGCAGTAAGCTGAACTCATACACACTTCTTGCGTAATACGCAAAACAGTACAGCTTCAATGTTATCTGCCAAACTTAATTCATATAGCCTGATAAAATTCAAGTTGTAGTACTGTTTGTACTAAAGGTTTACAGAAAATTTCACTTAAACAAATTAACCGAACTGACAATTGCCCGAAACAAAAAAAAAACAAATTTTTTTTAATAGAAAAAAATGTCGATACTATCAAGCAACACTGATAAAGATATCTGCAGTTGACATAATCGTGCATGCTGACAAAAATTACACTATAAAAGAGTTAAAATGAAGGACAAATATGAAAAACTAACCTCACTTGTTAACTGTCAAAAAATTAAATTCAAATATTTTCACTATCCTATCGAATTTTTGACATTTCGATAATACAAAAATTGTATTGATGTCATATAAATTAAAATAGAAGGAGAAAAAGAAGAAGAAGAAATTCAATTTGTACAGTTAAAAAAGTGAGGTTAGATTTTAAATTTTACTTTTTTATAGTAATTTTTGTAAGTCACTGTAAATTATGTTATTTAAAAAATATTTCAGAATAATACGAAACAATATAGGTAATATACACCCATATTATGGCAAACATTAACAAACAAAATACAAAATAAATAATTAAAAGAACAATATGGCGGCGCTGTTTATACAAACGGTTTTCTCATACACTTTTATTCCTCTTCAATTTATTTTTAATACATTTGAATTTTAAAAGAGTTTAACAAAAGAACAGTTTAATCAGCTGTTTTGAATTTGTTTTTTTGTTCTTCTACTAACTAAATATGACGCAAGTTTATTGTATGTTTGCAATATTTTTTTTATACCATCTCATCATCGCATCATCATTATTGGTGTAATATCGCAAGTTTATATTATACATTATTGAACCAGTTTTTAAATATTTACATTTTTAAGCGCAGATAAATATTAAATAAACACAAAAAAATATCTTCAAGATAATATTTTATTTGCACGAGATACCGCACAAGAAAATATGTGTGCGATAAAAGTACAATCATTTCAATAATATATAATGGGCAAAGTTAAATTATTTATAATAAAATTTAACATATTTTCCAAACACCTCCATATAAGTAGGTCTAAAAATAAAGTTTTTAGCAGACATTTAGCGAATTCTATATAATTGGTAGGATTATTATATATTGCTGCTGCTGCGTTGAAGAAACATAATAATATGTAAACACAATATTTGTATTATTATCATATGTTTAGTTGAAACTGGAATTTGTTAGGAAACATCATCTCTTTAAAATTTTAAATTAAAGAAAATATTTATTTGAGCACTTATTGGTAAATTGTTGTTTTTTCCAGATTTCATATACGTATTTTATACACAGATAAAAATAATATAACTGAATAAATCACGTCGCATAAAATATTCTTTCTAGCCTTTCTGCACTGGAAAATGGACCTACGATTAGCTTTCATGAGCGAGCTTTTATATAACAAAAAAAATATTCATAATGTGGGAAGCGAAAAAGAGAATTTTTATTTAGTAAACAAAAATAATTTAGGATGCCTCATATAGTGCGTATGTTCAAAAACTCGCCCCTACTGATCACCAAAAAATATTCATATTGCACGATTTATATAACCAGTATGGAGCAGTGGGTAAAGTCACGGCTCTATATATACAAAGGTTGTGGGTTCGAGGCTCGGTAGGGCCAAAAAATTTTCACATCTGGGTTATCACCTTTCATTCGCAGGTGTTTAT
>JANSTW010128330.1:0-16547 GCA_027564275.1 Diadocidia ferruginosa | reverse complement strand
CGTCAATGAAAACCATGGTATCAGATAGAAAAAGGGTAAAATTGGTCCCTATGCTCCCTCGCTTTGGAGTAAAGGACCCAATGATGATGAAGATATAAAAACATATTTTGCATATAAAATTATATGTACCTATATATATTACAATACGTTATATTTGGTTTATATATTTAAATATATTTTTATATTCCATTATTATCAATCAAGTTTATATATATATATATAACAACTTTATATTATATATACTTAATATATAGTATATTATATAAAATTGTTTTAATCCAAAATACATAATTTAACTGTCATAACAAACAAGAAACCTAAGTATTTTATCAAATGAGTATTAAGAAAAGAGTATTTTATCGAAAAGTTTATATAAAAATAATATTAATCGCAAAGTTTTTCTTTTTCAATATCTGGCTATATATATAAATAATAACCAGCTTTTCTTTTTTCATCGTTTTTCTTTCAGTTTGTTTTTCATTTGATAATATTTTTGTTTTAATATGTTTTCTTTTGATCATTTTTATATAATATATACCTAATATATAAACATTTCAAGATTTACAAATATATCAATGATGAGCATAACGTCCCGCTCTTCTAATTTATAGATAAAATAAAAAAAATTAAAATTAATTAATTGTTTTTACTTTATTGGTGTCATCACACTGTGGTTAATCATCAAATATTTTTATTATTAGCACTATTTCATAAAATTTGTATGCTATTTTTTATTGTGTGTCCATCGAACATACAATAAAAGTATAAAAAATGGATTTTTCCATTTTTGTTTTTTTTTTGATATACAACATTAAACAATGTATGGTGTGACAGTTTTAATAATAATTAATATTTTTGTAATGCCTTTTTGCTTATTAAATAAAAAAAATTCTATAAGTATTATATAGAAAATCTTAATAATATTTTATGTTCATATATTATTGTCGCTCTTTCGATCAAATTGTGTATCACCGATGTAAAATACCATTTAGATTTTCATTTTATATTATGTTATATGCATGTATATATGTAGGTTTGTTTTCCTCCTGAAAAAAAAACCATAATCGATATTATGTACAGGGCAGGAAACCTTAGAGAATATGTAGGCTATTTAAGTCGTATTTAAATTTCTAGTTAAAAAGGAGCGGAAAAATTAAATCTTACTTAAAGGTATTATTGATTGTAGGTCGCTTATATCGGTAAAAATGTTTTAATATTCAGCAAGACACATTGAATTTGGATAATATTTATCAAGATTTTTTTTTAAATAATAATTAATTTAATTTAAGATTCCATATTTGTAATCTCACCTGATGATGATGTCAAATTGACATCGAAACGTCGTGAAATAAATAATAATTTAATTGTAAAATTACAATTTAAGAAAATTTATTTAAATTTTATTTTGGATATTTGACTAAACATCGACATTAATATAATCCAACGAAATCCAATAATTTATTAGGTTAAAACTTAGATAAACAAATGGATCAGCTATATATGTATTCGATCATTGTTATATATATATATATATATATATATATGGAGTAGTCATTGCTTAATTGTTCTGTGCTAAAAAGGTTGTGATATCTGACCGTCCATTTTTCATATAGTGTAAAACACTAAAACCAGCCCAGTGATCACTAAAAAATATGGCTATTTCAAGTTGCTGACAACCATCCACTATTAACCTTATATGGTACTAAAAAGTGCTGTTCGATATTTCTCAATTAAGACTTAGCAGTACCGGTTATGACGCAAGTTTTTATAAAAATTACTTTTATCACAATGGCGCATGGTTTTCAGTCCTGATATTACATGTTTGCAGTATATTTTAATAACATTTTCCGATAGATTTGGAACATCTATAATGTATAATAATATTATGTGAACACAGAAAAAAACATTTTTCCCATTAATGTTTTATAGATTCCATAAAAAAGATAAAAGAAAATCTCTTTTCCCATTTTATTTCATGGATAAGTTCATTGCAAAAATGCGTAGAACAGACCGCATCGCATCTATAAGCAAAGTACCAGGCCACAAAAAAACACTCATAAAATAAATTTTAAACGAAATAGAAATTGATTCTATGACAAATAATTTTGTATAAACAAAATAAGCAATTAACAACATTATTCCGTTTTATGATTTAGTAAATGGATGATAATATTGTAAAATAAGCCTTTAGTAATATCATCATCATCGTGTCTTTTACTCCAAAGCGTGGGAGCATAGGGACCATTTTACCCTTTTTTCTATCTCATACCATGGTTTACTAACTAATATATATATATATATATATTTAAAATATGGAAAAAATCAATGGTTATATATGAACATATAATATAGGTATATTATCATATTTATTGAGAGTTATAGTTTAGGTGTAAATATTAATACACAAATATTAATACGAAATCGTATCATTCATACAGAATTCACAATACACAATACACATCGCACAAGATGACTAAATTGCAAACTTACTATATGCAAAAAGTTTTCCACATAGGTATCTGCATAATATAATATAATATTATTCAATGCAAGCGAATATATTAAATTTTATCCTTAAAGTTTTTGCATATTATACTACTACTTAGACTTACCTATATATACTATTATAAAATAGTACAGCTGCACAGTGCACATTACATTCTGTTAATTTAGTTCATAAATTGTCATGTTCATTGTTTTCTTTAAGATTCTGTAGTTTTACTCCTAAAGTGCTCGTAGTTCAAAGGTAGCTATGGGCGCTGGTACTTTTGCAAGTTGGTCTACGAATACATATTTATGTATTCAAATTATATAAGCATATATAAGTTAAAAGTTTTGTTCCGATTTTTTTTTTCTTTAAAGGTACAAGTGGATGAGAAGTTTTTTTCTATATACGTTTATTGGATGGATTTTTTCTTGAAGTTGTATAACTAAAAAAATGCATAATCTTAACATAATTTAAATTTTTTTTATAGTAAATTTTTTTTTCACCAAAATGTGAACAATGGAAAATATATTACATATAATAATATATTAAAGTTTGTGCAGCGAAATAAAGTATTTCAGCTATTGTAAAGTAGAACTTTTATAAAAATATAAAAAGTTTTTTTATTGGAAAACTGATGACTACACTAAAGAATTGTTATATTATTTTTTTAAATCCTATTTAGTTTTTTAATAATATACATAAATAAATAGATTTCTATTTAATATCTATATTTTTTATTTAATAGAAAATTGTAAGAATATTATCTACTTTATATACGTGCTGATCTTAAAAATTATTCTAAAAAATCTTAATTATAATTTTAAAGTATACAGAACTATCTATACTTTATGTAGAATAAGCAGGACTGGTAAATCGCGATTAGTTTTCTATAATGCATTTTGTGTCCACTTTAATTTATATAATGTTGTACCTATAATATGTAATTTGGGCTATTTATAAATATGTGCAAACTTAAAGAGTTTTCCTTTAGGAATATCGTTTTTATAATAATTTATTAAATTATATACGTTATTATTATTGGTCCTTTTTATGTATCACATATAGATGTGTATTCTGTATTCTATACAGATATCTATAAAAGAATGTTTTATTTTTCTACGTGTTCTGTTCTTTTAAAAAGGATTTATGAGGGATAATATAAATTGAAAGCTTTTTTCTATATATATTTATATACGATTATACCTATATTATATACATATGAAAGGGCAATATATTAGAGTTTTGTGATTTATTATTAGGAAATAAAAAAGAAAAAAAGGATTTTATTTCACATAATATAATATATTAAATGATGAATATGTTCGATGCTTTATGACGAAAAATTAAAGGTACATGCGATATAAAAAAGAGATTATATTATATTTTATTGATATGATTTAGAATAATACATAAAATTGTATAACAAACAGGTTTATTTAATTTGATTTATACAACAAATAGCATAAATATAATGAATCGTGTTTATCATTAAATCGATAAAGGATGATTTTTAAAGACTATTATGTACAAGGTCTTGAATAAAAGAAATAAAATCAGATTTTTTGCTTACACAAAAAAAAGGAAAATTACATTAAAATCTAAAATTTTCCATCATCCAATATAATCTATTTATCACTACTTTGATTCTTAAAAAGATATATGGCGACTTGAGAACCATATACAGTTCTAACTGCAATGTAATTTCTATCTTGTTAAAACTGTACGGTTTTCATGTCGCGATATTGCAATTATACTACACTTTCGATTTGTATTAACTCTTAAAATATTAATTTTTGGTTGCAGCAGCACTAAAAAGCCCACCTTTTGTTTCATTTAGGATTATACTTATAGGATTGGACACTTCTAACAAATAACTATATATTTACGATTATTTGGTAGTATCATAATCTAAAAATAATTAGTTACACAATGAGAGTGGCGACATCTTTGGAAAGCTTAATTAAACCTTGAATTTTGTATAGAAAATTCAATGTTTAATTTAGCTTCCCAAAGATTTCGCCACCTCATTGTGTGACATATAATATTTTTAGATTATGGATATAGGCAATTTTTAAAAATTCACATCGATCAAAAAAGTTATAATAATAATAATAACTTCAAAAGATGCAGATATCATGTAAGTACGTGGACTAAATTTTGAACACCTCTGAAAAAACACGTTATTTTTGCAAAAATTATACCTATATCTTTTTAATTTAAAAATGGCATAAATTCGACAATATAAATCCGATTATTATGAAATTTAAAGAAATTAAACTCCTATATGTCTACTCTTCGCAGACGCAGGCAAATAAAATATTCCTTCTAAGAAATCTTTTAACCCCTCCTAGAGGCTGATGTGAGAACAAAAGTTGTAGCTCTTGTCAAGACCTTTCATTTGAATACACACAACCTCTATAAATTTTTATATTTCAATATTTTTGATACAAAAGTTAAGCACCTCTCATTTTGAAAGGGGGGCTAAATCAAGCTTTTTTGGTGCTCGTTTATTCTCTCGTGATGCGAAAGATCTCTGGCATGGTTTGTGCAGCATAAAATAAAATAGGCAATAATTGTTTCTTAATATAGCAGATAAGCAAGCGTGGTTTGTAAAAAATATTCAGGATTAAAATAAAGATTAAAGAAGTCTAAAACTAAATCGTAAATTATCAAATTAATAAAAATATAAGAGGTAGACAATATCTAAAAAGAGTGCAAGAAATATAAATAAACTAATTGCCTACTCTAACATTCTGTGTAGGTGTGACATCATGATATTGCATTATAAAACTTTTGCATATAAACTTTAACCTCCCCCTCCTGCCTTTGGGTTTCCCCCAATAAGTCGTAGTATAATATTTTTGTCGGTTATGAGACTTATGACTATAGTTTCATTAATATATTAAATATATTCATTAAACTATAGTTATGACCCCTTACAGGATAGAAGTGGTGAGGTCCTATTTGGAGCATATTCTCTATACTGCTGTTCAGCCATGCAATTTTAATCCAATACAAGTTGAGGTCCATCTTGAGGCGAACCTGTCGGTGAGAGCGTTAAACCTTAGATTATTATTTTTCTTATCTCATTGGTTTTAACTATTTTTTTTGTGACAACTATTTCTGTTGCCCATTTTTTTGGCCAATTAAATGACATTTTCATTCCACCCTACTATAGACTAGCACTAGATCAAGAGATACTTTCTAGATAAATGAATAAAAAACTTAATTTTTTCTTAAAAATTATTCTAAACAGCGGCGGTATTTATTGACAACATTATATTTGCTAAATTTATACAGTAAAACTAAACCAAAAAAACTATTTACTTTCATTTAATATTACTTCCGTGCCCACTAAACTAGCAATCTTTGACAGATGACTTGGGTCTAAGGTCATTGCTGTACAAATCGAACGTCCCAACTCCGAATTGCCGGGCAAACTATTTTCCACACCGTACTGAAGAGCGGCTATCGCTTTGCTTGGTTGTTTTTCGTCAATGGACAATTGAACAAATTCTTGAAGTGCTTCGGGGGAGCACGTACCGGATACGCTATGTTGTTCTTTATCTAATTTTGTAAATATTTTTGAGGCTTTTTCGTAGTCTTGGGCACGGCAACACAGTGTTAAAATGTCGCCCAACATTTGTCCGGTCCAATTCAGCGGGTTTGTACGACCTTCTGATTGTTCTTCAATTTTAGTCCAAATTTGCCATCCGATTTGAGCGAATTTCTCATCCAGATCGATTTGATTTGGTATTTCTTTGTTCGGTTTGTTGTCAACCATTATTTTTAGAACTTGACACAGAAGACTTTCGCGATTTGTGTGATCGAAGATTACCATGTCCGACCACAGTCGGGGCAGCATATCGAGGGCCCCATTGATGTCGACTTGCTTAAGAATTTCGGCCATTATGCCGGGTTCGGGTGTGTAGATATTTGGAACATAAACGTTATAAGTTTCAGACATAAATTTATCAAATGGTTCGGTGGCAACTAAAAGACCGAAAAAGTGACGATAATAAATTGATTCTTTGTAAGAATCGCCAATAAGATCATAGTTATTGCCAAATTGAAGCAGTTTATTTAAACGTTTGGCTAAATGCTTATCGTTTAGGTGATTCCTACAGACGTCCATTGCCGTTACAAAGAAAAACGTATCCTTAGAGTTTTCAATTGAAAACGATTTGTTTTCGCATTGATTAAGAATATCGATCAGGACATGCGAGATTGGGCCGCGTTCTCGGCAAAATATTGTTAAAATATTGTACCAAGTTGCTAGGGACGGTTTAATGTCAAAGTTTTTAAATTCGGCCATCGTTCGCAGAGCAAAACTTCTGGCCAGTCTGTTGTTGCCGATCGAACTTATCAACGATAATGTCGCATTTAATGTTGATAAATTTGGTTTAATTTGTCTCTTGGCCATTGTACGAAGAATTTCCTGCGTCAGTTCCCATCGCATTTCACTGCCTTCTTTTAGAAAATTAACCACTTGAATGATAGCATTAAATGTGTTTACATCAAGGGGCAAGTCCTTCTCCAAGGCCTCTTGATACAAAGCGTATGCCCGTTCGACTTGATGAAATTTACACATACCACGGATCATTGCACCATAGGCCCGAGCATCTTTTGGTTCGATTTCCAAAAATATTGACTCAGCCAAGTCACCATCTTTCCACGTCTTCCGAATTCGTTCCTTGCCTACTGAACTTTGACTGAACCAACGTTCTTCGATTAAATCTTCGGACAAGGTGTCTTCATGATTATAAAAGCAAATAAATTCCAAGAAACTTTGCCTAAGTTCTGGAGAAATTTCTATATTTTTCTTAACCATAAGATTGTAAACGAAAATGGCATCGGAAACTTCACAACTTGCTATCAATTGCTGAAGCGAACTTTCGTTAACGTCGCTTTCTTCGGTGTAAATCATTGTGGGGAAGAAGGCCTGAATGGGAGGATCGGCGGCGTTGTGCTAAAACATAAAATGACATGAGCTAAAGTCTATCAGTAACATCTGGCCATACTAACCTGAAATAAATCTCCGTGTTCTTGTCGAATCCATTTGGCCGCTTTGCGTCCAGCTTCCTGAGCCATGGCAAAGGTTCGTTTGCCAACGTTGGACATTGGCGTTAAATATGGATCATCATGATATTTATAGTGAGCGGCTGTATAGTCTTTGCCAACTGTTGCCGAAAGTGCATAAAGGATGTCTGTTGGACTGCGATTTATTCGCTTTGGAATAACTATCTCATTGACTGGGGCAGATGAGGATGTAGTGGTCGAAGTAGAAGCCTCTCTTACAGATGCCAACCGACCAAAAAGACTCAAATGACGATGAACTTTTAGCGATCTCATTTCTGTTGAGAATTTCAATTTAATTTAATTTAAAAATAATTTCTGCAAAAATTATTACACCGCGATATTTAGAAAAATTTATACATTTTTAAGGTTATGTTTGTGTGATTCTGGTAATCTAGTACAAAAATACTTTGAAAAATACTTAATCCATGTATGGGTCAAGTACTTTTGGCACTGGTTAAGTATTGTTATTGTTTTGATTACATTTTTCAAATCGGAAATTCTTGAATTCGGACTTTGTGGCTTGTGGTGTATCCTTATACTAAGCTCCTGAATTTCTACAAATAATTAAAAAACAGTTTTTAAAATGATAGCCATTGACGGAAGTATTTTAGAAGGGGTAAATACAGAGAATTGATACAAATTAGATATGAAATTTTGCCGGTTTTGGACAAAGTTCAACTTTATGTTATCAAAAAACCAGAAACTAGGTTCATTAAAAAGTCCTCCTTATTTATTTCATTGAATACTATAAGTGATTTATTCTTAGAATTATGGTCTAAAACTTAATCTTTATTTTCCAGGGTGGACAAATCCTACGAATTGCCCTGTCTTGTAGCGCCCTAACGGGTACGCCAATTAAAATCAATAAAATCCGTGAAGGTCGTCAGAAAGGTGGACTTGCCGCACAGCATCTAAAAGGTATTGAAAAAAAATTGCGTCCATCTTATATTTAATCCTCCTCATTCTCAAGGCTTGGAACTGATGCGAGACATTTGTAATGCAAAATTATCGGGCGCTACGCTGGGTTCAACTGAAATTGAATTTCGTCCGAATCAATTAAAGGGCGGCAAATATGTGGCAGACATTAAGACGGCTGGGTATAGAATTCTGTTGTAATTTTAATTTATTATCAATTTTTTAATTCTAGGAGTGTAGCCTTATTACTTCAAGTTTCATTGCCTGCTGTACTGTATGCCAATTCGCCGATAACACTGGAACTTAAGGGTGGTACAAATGCCGAAATGGCTCCACAGGTTTAATTTGAAAAATTAAATTGTTGGTAATTTTTAATTTACTATATTTTACAGATTGACTTTATGACAGAAATATTACGACCAAATTTGGAAAAATTTGGCGCGACATTTGATTTTGATCTCATCAAACGTGGGTAATTAAAACAAATCTGAAAATTAGTTGATTTTACTATAAATACAAAAAATTTATATGATATATGGATAATGTGATTCACCGACATTTTATCTCGGTCATTTTATCTCGCGACATTTTATCTCAACGTCATTTAACTCGGGAC
Organism: Diadocidia ferruginosa; assembly: GCA_027564275.1. Classification (NCBI taxonomy): domain Eukaryota; kingdom Metazoa; phylum Arthropoda; class Insecta; order Diptera; family Diadocidiidae; genus Diadocidia; species Diadocidia ferruginosa. Next base: position 7,449 of record JANSTW010128330.1, on the reverse strand, counting down.
ATTTTATCTTGACGTCATTTTATCTTGGGACATTTTATCTCGACGACATTTTATCTCGACGACATTTTATCTCGACAACATTTTATCTCAACGTTATTTTATCTCAATGACGACAAAAATTTACTTTATGGACCCATCTGAATTCGACCCCCCACCCCGTCGACCCCAATAATGAAAAAATAGACTGAACATTGAAAATGTCGTCGAGATAAAATGCCGAGATAAAATGTCGCCGAGATAAAATGTCGCGAGATAAAATGACGTTGAGATAAAATGTCGCGAGATATTTTGACCGATATTTTGTCGGGCTACCGTATATTGTATGTAAATAGTAAAGCTTTAATTTAGGTCAAAATGGTCAAATTGCCGGGAACATGTTTTTTTCTCGTTTTTATGTTAAATTAAAGATACACAATTTTCCAAAAATAATGCAGATTAAATTGGAATCGCGTCCTTATCTTTAATATTTAAATTTGCATACAAATTAGTATTTAATTAATTTCCGGGTTTTTATTGTCGGCATTATTGCAAAAATTCGCTTTTCATTTTTGACATAATTTGTTAAGAGTTAATGATACTTCACCTGAAAGAAATTCTTATTTTTTATTTTTTTTTATTTTTTAATGTTAAAAAACCAAATGTGAACTTAGGTACATGTTTCAGAAAAATTGGTTAAAAAATTTAATTTTTTTTAATTTTATCATTTAAAAAATATACATACAAAAATCGTGGAATAGAGTTGTTACCCAAATTTAATTTTAATTTTATTTTAATTTAAACATTTCATCAAAAGATGAGGGCTCAAACGTACATCAAATTAACCCCTGCATTAGTATCATTAACTCTTTAAGCTAAATATTTTGTAATTTTTGTCGAATTTATTTCAACTCTGCCATTTATAGATATTTTCCAAAAGGCGGAGGTGTTTGCATAGTTAATGTAAAACCAGTAAAGAGTTTAAAAGCAATAAACCTTGTTGATTTCGGTGAAGTTGATCACTTTTTCGGATGGAGTTTTGTGGCGGGAACTTTGCCAATAAAGGTATAGTGCAAAACAAATATCATTAGATATTTAATGTTTCAATTTAATTCAGATGGCTCATGAATTTACGGATGGTGCAAAAACTGCCTTTAAGGAATTGCGATTAAACAAACCAATAAACATCGAATCGTACAAAGAAAGCGCTGACATGGTGGCCAATGGAAATTGTTCTGGAACAATGTAATTTCAAAATATTAAAGCAATATTTTAAAGTAAATTAAATAAATTACAGATTAGGATGCAAAACGACAACGAATTGTGTATTGGGTGGTTCTGCACTGGGTTCTCGAAAAGAGGGTTGTTTTGATTCGGGCAAACGAGCTGCCAAAGAAATTTGTGAATCCGTTTCGGCTAAATCGTGTGTTGATCTACATGTTCAGGTAATTTTCACATATTAACTTTGGGAGTGCAATAATCATTTTATATTTACTATAGGACCAACTTATAATATTTATGGCATTGGCTAAAGGTCGTAGCAGTCTTCGTACAACCAAACCTATAACATTACACACTCAAACTGCTATTCATATAGCAGAAATTATGACAAAGGCTAAATTTAAAGTAATCGACGAAGAGTCGACATGTATTATTGAATGCGATGGAATTGGTTTTGAAAATAAATATTTATAAAGGAAAAATGATTATTTTATGCAAAATCTTATGCTTAACCCTTTCGAACGGGAAATAATTCTACTGATCCAACAAAAATATTTATATTTAAAAAAAGATGATTTGTATCATTGTCTTTTTATATACATATATAGTCACAAAATGACTAATGAGAGCAAAATTTCAGTGGCGACATCTTTGGGAAGCTAAATTAAACATTGATTTTGTATAGGAATCGCCAAGATGTCGCCACTGAAATTTCGCTCTCATTGTGTGATTCATTGGTTTTTGATTTTATTTGTTGTACACAATATATTGCACATTTTCACATAAGGGTTAATAACCATTTATCAATCATACTTTTCATATAGGTACCTATATTTTGAATTTTTGTTTTAATTTAAAATATAAATAATTGTTTCCTTGCACAATATATTGTACGCCATGTTGGAAAGAATTATCAATCTCATCATCATCATCATCACCATGTTCTTTACTTACGAGGTATCATATAGTGACCATTTACCCTTTTTTGTATCAATCCGAAACTATCACTAGTCCTGTTTTTGTTGATCAAGCAGGTTTTGCCATTATTAGAACAACCAAATCTATTAGTTATTATTAGTTGATTTAGGATTCTTTAAATTGTCCATTTTTCAGCTCAATCACGTTTTAAAATGTATAATAAAATTCTTTTATAAAACTATATGTTATTAAAGTTTCCCGGTTTTTTACTTTATCGGCAAAACATATTTAAAATTTAGGAACATGCTAATCGATCAACGAAAAGTGAATATTATTAGCCTGTTCCTAAATTTTAAATTTGTTGACACTCACGATCGAAAAAAAAGTAAATATTTTAAAGCATATTTATGTTTACATGGAATATATTATTAATATTAACTCGAAGCATAGTTCTTTATGCAAATCTTAATTAAACCTGTAATATACCACGTACTATAACTTACCGATGTAAAATATATTTAGTATACCAATTCCACTGGCATAACATACCATGCGTTTTGTATAAGCAATAATTTTTATAATAAGCATGAATTTAGACACGTTTTGCATTTTTATTAAAAGCTTATTTTATACTTTAGCTTTTTGCCAATGCTTCGCGAATAAAAAAAATGTTACAATGTTACTGATATGAAGAATCCTTTTAATAACATTATATGTACATTGCACACTGTGCATACACAATGCACATACATAATATATTAGAACAACAAGTGTATTGTAATGTGCTTATTCTATTTACTATACGTGGCATATGTGAAAATAATATTTGAAGTCATAAATTTCTATTTCAGACTTTTTAGTTTAATCCCAACAGCTGGATATTAGAGCACGCCTGGGATTTAGTTGGATACAATGACTGCTCTAACTATATGTTCATTTTTTTGTTAAAGTTTCTATTTTTTCGTTATTTGTTTTGGATTTTTTTTATTCATTGTTAAATTACTGTATAAAGTTCAAATAAATAATACGTCGCTTTTTGCACGTTAAAAAGGATATTAATTCTTCAGAATAAATCGTATAGATATGGCTGTATATTGCATATAACTTTAATACCCAGCGTCCAACAGTTTTAATTAAAATCTTTTTAAAAAAATCTAATTACTATAAAATTCTAAGTATCTATACTCTATAGGTATAATATATTAAAGGGTCGTCTTTTTTCTTATTTATAACTTTATATAATTATGAACTAGATTATTATATACAAAAAGATAATAAGATCTAATAAGTCGCTTTATACCTTTATATTGTCTTCTTTTTTATATATAACTTTGTTTTAATTTTTCTTATCTTATAAGCTTTTTATATATAATTTTCAATGTCTTAGATTTTTCTTTTTTTCGTAGAATATAGTTAATCTGATTAATCTTAAAGGAAAAAAAATGATAATTTAAACAGACAATAAATGGGTCCGGTATATACCTACGCTATTCTTTATAAATACAGAACTGGTCTTTCCTGAACAGTAGTAACACAGTTGAGTTGTAGACAAAAACCTAATTAAAAATAAACTAGAAATAATTTTTTATATAGTTAGATAATAATCAGGAAATAAGAGCAATTTATCATTTATGTATATGAAAATATTATCTTACACATCAGTTACATTTTTTTTTAATTTTTGCAATTATAAAAAATTAAAAATGTAATAAACATTTTTTTCTTCAAATTTTTGTCAATTTAAATTTTTTACAAATGTTGTTTCGGAGAATTGTCGGTACACCATTTTAGGAATATGCAAAATAATATAAATTCATAGGCAAATAGTAAAAATAACTTTAAAAAAATATATTTTTTTAATGATAAGACATTATTAGAAATAGATAAAAATTACGAGTTTTCGCACACTTTTGGAAGTGATGTTTTATTTATTATACTTGGATTTTTTGTATGTAATTAAAATGCATATTGTATTTTACACATGATAATTTCATAATTGCCGGAGAATAATTATTAAATTATATATTTATGTCATTTATTATAAACTTTATATATTGTGAATCTTATCTAAAAAATATGGGTTAAACAGCGATGTTCAAGTCAGTGTCTGTTCTCTATCAACTCATCAGTGGCCAGACTAACTGTACAACACCACACTTTGGAGTTTTTAAGATTCATCTATATATGCTTATATTTCTGCCAAAGCTTGGGAGTAAATTATAAGTGTTTATGTTAATTTTTAGCAGAATCATCTATATTTCAACAATAAACTATAATGTATTTACCTTCTAAAAAATGTTTTTAAGTTCTATTGGACAAAAAATCTCCTACAACAATTAACCAATTTTTTTCGAGAAACTGTAATTTCAGGGAATTTTCATTTGAGGGAAATTTACTATTCGGGGAATTGTATTTTTGAGGAATTTACTTTTTATGGAATTAAAAAATAAATAAATATATTGTTCACACGTTTCAAAATTAAAAATTATATTCACAGGGTGACATGGATCTATGCATTGATCCGGATGGCATGGACTCAGATGGTAGTGCGTCATCGTGCTCGGGTAAACAAGTGCTAGTTGGCATTTGTGCGATGGCAAAAAAGACCCAGTCAAAACCGATGAAAGAGATATTAACACGACTGCAAGAGTTCGAGTACATACGAATGATTGTTTTCACAGAAGATGTTATAATGAAGGTAATTTGGCTGAGAAATTTACTCTGTTGTCTAAGTAGAACAATTTAAAAAAAATCGTAGTGCCTTCAAACATGAATTTTCTAAACAAAAATCAAGTTTGATCGGGCAACAGCTTTAAGATGATCAAATATTAATCTAGAATTTCTTGTAGGACCCCGTGGAAAATTGGCCAATATGTGATTGTCTTATTTCGTTTCATTCGAAGGGCTTTCCGCTGGAAAAGGCCATACAATATGCTCAACTACGTAAACCTTATGTTATAAACAATCTGCATATGCAATATGATATACAGGTGGTAACAAACAATTACTATAGAAAAACAAATTCAAACTCGCTTATCCTATAAGATACTAACTATTTCAATTTCATGTTTATGCAACCACATCAGGATCGTCGTAAGGTTTATTCAATATTACAATCGGAAGGTATCGAAATACCAAGGTATGGAGTACTCGATCGCGACTCACCGGATCCGAAACGTAAGTATTTTTATATTTCTCTCTTAATGTCCTAACAAACATAAATAATAATAAATCAGAGCACGAATTAGTTGAGTCGGAAGATCATGTTGAAGTAAATGGGATAATATTTAATAAGCCATTTGTAGAGAAACCGGTTTCGGCTGAAGATCACAATATTTACATTTACTATCCCACGTCGGCTGGTGGTGGTAGTCAGCGTTTATTTCGAAAGGTTTAATAAGATTATTTCTTTGTAATGAACATTTGATCAAATTTGTCTGTATCTTCTAGATTGGAAGCAGAAGTAGCGTTTACTCGCCAGAATCAAGGGTCCGAAAGACCGGTTCGTTTATTTACGAAGATTTCATGCCCACTGATGGTAAGTTTGAATGGAATATTTTATTTTTTTAATTTTATGTTTTTATAATTTGAAACATTTGGAAATAATATAATCCTAAGAGAAAAATATTATTTTCCTGAATTTAGGAACAGATGTCAAAGTGTACACGGTTGGTCCGGACTATGCACACGCTGAGGCACGTAAGAGCCCAGCATTAGATGGAAAAGTTGAGCGGGACAGTGAAGGCAAAGAGATTCGCTATCCGGTCATATTAAGTAATGCTGAAAAGTTAATATCCCGAAAAGTTTGTTTGGCTTTTAAACAAACTGTATGTGGGTTTGATTTACTCAGGTAAACTGCGACAAAGTATTTGTATTTCCAAAAAAAATATTTATTAATTATTCTTTTCAGAGCTAATGGCAAGTCATTTGTGTGCGACGTGAATGGCTTTAGTTTTGTAAAAAATTCCAATAAATATTATGATGATTGTGCCAAAATTTTGGGTAATATGATTTTGCGAGAGCTGACACCAACATTGCATATTCCATGGTCGGTACCATTTCAATTAGACGATCCACCAATTGTGCCGACTACATTTGGTAAAATGATGGAACTACGGTGTGTAGTTGCGATAATACGCCACGGTGATCGTACACCCAAACAAAAGATGAAAGTTGAAGTTAGGCATCCAAAGTAAGAATTACATCTAACCTGGGAACTACACCAGAGCAACTTTCTGTCTAATAAGTCATATAGCTCGATCCACGTAGTAAAAAAATAAATTTTGTTTAATATTTGCTTTTATGTACCTTGAAACTTGTAGTTTTAGATCTTTACACTAATTTACAGCACACGGTTCGATCGATTTTTTTACAAAATTGTTTAAAGTTTGTCAAACATTTTTTTAAAATTATATTTTTGTAAAAATCTGTCGAATTTAGCGCTGTATATTAGCGTATAGGTCTAAAACTAAAAATTTGAGGATATACACAAAGTAAATAATAAACTCAATTTCCATTTTTGGACCAAGCTGCGCAACAAGTTGCTCTAGTGTAGTTCCTATAGTTAAAGAGAAATTTCATTAAATTTTAAAAACTTTAAATTTTAGATTTTTCGAAATATTTGAGAAATATGACGGTTACAAATACGGCCACGTTAAATTAAAACGTCCAAAGCAATTACAGGAAATATTAGATATAGCCCGGTTTCTGCTAACCGAAATCCAAACGAAAGCCGCCGAAACAGAAATCGAAGAGAAACAGGGAAAATTGGAACAATTAAAAAGTGTTTTAGAAATGTTTGTAGAAAATGAGTGTGTTCGGGGAAACTAAGAATTTATAATTAAAAGAAATCTTTATAGGTATGGTCATTTTTCGGGCATTAACCGAAAGGTACAAATGAAATATCAGCCGAAAGGACGACCGCGTGGATCTAGTTCAGATGATGGTAACAATTATATTATTCGTACGTTTGGTTTTGTTGGTTTGGTTTTTAATTTAACAATATTAATATAATAGCAATTTGGGTTTAATTTATTTCTCTTGAATGCGAATGATAAATAAATGAATGTTCCCGAAAAGGAAAATTTTTAATATTGTCTGGGAATAAACATATTATTTATGTAAATGATTTAATTAATCACATACTTAAATGAATCATAAAACCAATTATTTTATTCCTTTAGTTACACTATCGTAAAGAAACATTTTAAATTTAAAAAAAATTTATTTTAAATTTTAAATTTTTGGTTTTTAATTTTTAAATATTAATTTTTAATTTTTTATGTTTTATTTTTATTTTAAAATTCTTAATTTTTTATTTTTAAGTTTAAATTT
>JANSTW010128219.1:0-14946 GCA_027564275.1 Diadocidia ferruginosa | reverse complement strand
TGTTTCCATCTGGCAGGGAAAACTAAGGTTGTCAGAATGGAATTAAAAATATCATATATATATATACAAGTGTCAAAATCAGTTTTATAAATTTTAACTATATTCCGTCCGGACCAATGGCATTAGACTTAACCCTGTAAATTGAGCGAATAATCTCATCAAAGCTGGAGTTTCTAAAATAAAAATTAGCATCATTAACGGATGAACTACATCAGAATTTAACCTGGGAGCAAAATAATCAAACCGAGATTTATTTTCGAGTTCCACTGCATCATCATTCCAATGAGAGCGCAAACCAGAACGCCTCCATTTTTTGTGGGCAATATTTCTATCGTCTATGACTTTTCTTATTTGCGAGTTCAGCTAAGGGCACGGAGAATATTGCTTACGACGTCGAAGAGGAACACTCATCTCAAAAAACTGTGACATCAGATTATTAAAGATTGAAATTGCCAGACAGAATAATGTCACTAAACAGACTGTTTATGTTTCCGAGAACAACATCCAATTCAGAGAAGGTATTTATGCATGGAGGATTGTAAATAGAACCAATAAATAATTTAACATTTTGAAATTTCAACTCCATCAATAAAAACTCTGCGATACGTAAACCTGTTGATTTAGCAATAGGATTACAGGAAATATCTTTTCTGACTCAAAATAGCTACGCCATCACCTCTGGACCCTTAAGTCGATACGCTTTTTGACCATTTTATCCGTAATATCATTATTTAGCCACGTCTCAGACACAAATCACGTGAAGCAAGGTATTATGGAATATTCGTCTGATTTCCGCCATTTTATTTAACATGTTACAAGCGTTAAAGTGACAGATGTTATTGAGTTTTTTTTCGGAAATGATTACCAAATTTGGCAAACAAACTTCACTCATGGAGTGTGCCAACCTACGACTCATCTTAACCGCACGGAACCAAACGCAGAGTGCCAGTTATTTCAGGAGATAGATGAAATCCAAGTAAGCGTGAAGAGTAAGCAACAATAATGGATGGTGCGGTAATGGAGAGGTACAAAATATGTAAAATATCGATTATATCCGATACTTTATGTTAATTGGTTTTTTTACTCCTCGATATATCGAAAAATATCGATGTTTTTTTAACATCGAACAGCCCTATAGACTATAATATACGATTAAATTGTTTTATATTATACCAAATATTTAGACAATTTTGAGATTAGAGCTACCACTTAAAGATAATATTATACGCACATCTTATTAGATTTATTGCATAAATCAAATGTTTTCTTTTACACTCATAAACTTCAAGCCTTCAATTATAACCGAGAATATAGAAGACAGAATAATCTGCGTTATATCAATGTATGAATTTATCATTTTTTCTACTCGGTATACGAATTAAGACAAGATTAATTTGAATAAGCAACCATAATACTTAAACAATTTCTTAAATTAAATTAAATATTATCAAGATATTGTTTGTTATATAGGCTTTAGCGCACAATTTATAAATCATCAATAAATCAATTTAATTTGTTATTAATTTAAACTAATTTTAATTTGAAAACTAACTTATCCTCACTATACAGTAGCACACACACTCAATATAATAACGACCGAGATTCACAATTTCATATGATAAACTAGTATTAAATTTATAAATTTATTTTAAATTGGGTTTATATTATTTGGTATAAGAGCACAAGTACATGTATGTAAAATACATTTCACATGGGCGCCGCCCGTAGGAGGTTTTATAGGAGTTTTAACAGTTTCTGAAGTCTTAAAATATGCTAAGTGTTTCTGATGATGTAAAGAAAACTGGACGAAACGTGCGGATGATTTTGAATTGTTTTTTTTAGCCCCAATATAAAATTACTTACAGTTTCTTTATATATTTATATTTATTATTTTGAAACACGGCTAATCGGTCAACGAAAAGTGAATACTTTTGTAATATTATTGGCTCTAGATTTCGCTTACACCTTTAAAAAATTGTGTCTTTACTCATACCGACAAGAACATGGCTAATAGGTCAATGAAAAGTGAATATTTTTACAATATTATATGGCTAGCTAAAAAATTCTCTTGAGCTATACCTACCTCAATTCTTCAGTCGAATTGAAGGAATGCCTATTTGGCAGTTGGCTCTATCTTAAGGGTGTTCATCCAACTCCCCTGATGACGGGATTGCTTAGAAATAGTGAACTCTTGTCGAGATGAGTTAATTGACACAACTTTTTGAAAGGTTTTGGCGAATAGCAACAAAATTATGGCAACAATTTAATAATTTTTGTTATATTTCGATAACTGATGGCGATCAATGTTTTAAATAAATATTTCTCAAGAACGAAACTCGATTAACAGAATAGTAAACTTTTTTGCATATTCTAATTTTGTATTTGCTATTTCAGCGCATTAAACAAAATATGTAGAATGAATTCTCTCGTTTAGTTTGTCCCATTGGACTGACTTATTAAAAATACCAAAGGTATTTTTTAGGCTCAATATAATTTTATGCATCTCTTTTGTGAGGAAGTTTACGAAATTGGCATGAAAGATTAAATTAATTTCTTACAAAATTATTGCCAGAATTTAGTATGCTACTTATAATTAATAATTAATTTTCGTATTTTTGGTATTTTTACTGAAAAATTTCGCTGCGCGCCAATCTTTCTTGTAGTACTTCTATTTTTACTAATGTAGATAGATTCTAAAGTCAGGCGTTTTGATAGGTATTGCGTTTTGAAAATCAAGAGTGTGTCCAGTGTTAATTGTATTTTGTGCTTTGAGCCTACGCTGCTGATATCTACTATATATACAACTTTATAATAAGCATAGCAGTACGAATTTATTTTAACTACCATATATAATAATATAACTAAAAAAAGTGATAACAGAACCAGTGGTGGTCTATATATGGATTCTTGGGTGGATTGCTGACTTCTCCTCAGGAGGTAGACATGTAAAAAAACAACTTGTCAGTTGTGTACTTCGCCTCGAAACAAATATATGATCGTCCCAGTTCAGTATGTCGTTTGCTGTATGGTCTACATCTTTTTGGAATGCATTACCTAGACTCGTTAGAATGTCAGTACATATAGTTCCGAAAGGACCAGTAGGGTTATTATAATATAGCATGTGCTCGCAGGCGGATCAAATGCGATAGTCGAAAATTTGTATTATGACATCCGATTATCGTATCAAATCCACCAATTTGTTGCATTATGAAATCCGTATAAGAATCCGACTGACATTTTCGTTTCACATTTTGTATACAAAATGTGAATTCTGTCGTGTATGAACTAGTTTTTCTATTTTACTAGATTTTTCTTTGGAAATTTGGAAATAATTGTCATTCATTTGAAAATGCGATTTGCAATAAAACCCATAATACCAAAATACGAAGCAATTGCAAATCAGATTTTAACCGTACAGTTTTTTGTACAGATGGATCAAACTATAATCTAGATAGTCAGCAAAACTAATAAATATTACCTTTCATCCTATAGTCTATATGTCCTATTTATTGATGTATATTGAAATGCATTGCAATTTTTAATATTTAATCTCTCACATTTTTTTATTAAAAATTATTTTCTTTAATATTACGTATCTTATATGTATATTTTCCAACTAAGTGCAATCATTTTTTCTTAAATAATGTACAAACAATTTGAAATATATTTTTTGCCTCCAATCACGTTCATATCGATATAAATATATAATTTAATATAAATGCCCATATTGTCTAGCGACTAGAATTTTTTTTGGTGTTAAGTAATTCAATGCAACTATTGAACGATGTTGTATCTCTACATTTTACCAATAAAAAAACATTTTTCTTATACACAAAATGTGCAACAATCGACTAACAACACATGCCGATTTAATTGAATTTTATATAATTTTTGTGATGTTATGTTGAAAGAATTCCTCTTCACAAAAGATAAGAACAATGAAATTATAAATAAACAAAATTTTCTCTGAATATTCAACATGAAATCTACAATACAAATGTTTCACAAAGTGCATGTAAGAATATATAAATATATCAGACAATATACTATAAATACCCGCACTATATAAACATTATATACTTTATTAGGCAGACATTCTGTATATAAGACCTTATCAATTATATTATCTAAATTGGAAAATCTTGGTTATAATATTATTTCAAACAGATGATATTTATTATTTAATTTACTTTAAATTACATAAAAAAATATTAAATAATTAAGAAACACTTACCGATGCAATTTGGTAGAACTTTATCCCACGTGTGTTTCGATGTGCAAATCAATTCACGACTAGAAACAGCTGTATCGGGGAAGACAAACGCTGAATCACAAATGTATTTGGCTGAATATTCTGTCTTGTGAACGAGACGACCGTGCAAAGGCAATGGAGGGGTCAAACAACCTAATGCTAAACACAAAAGAATAAGAAAATAAGAATAAGAAAATGGTTTACAAAATTAAAATACACGCACATTCAAAATAACAAATAAAACAAGAATAGAATATTTTTAGATGTAAAAGAGAGAAAGTTATATATGTTTCGAAGAAATGTTTTCTATTTATATACAGAAGAATTGTAAACGGAATAAAAAAAAAACACATTTTCTCTTGGTAGCTATTTCAGTGACGATTACTTCATGAATGGAATGCTTCCGTATCCGTACATAAATTAAAGAGAATTATTTGTTCATATCTAAGAAATTGGTTAAAGTATGAAAAAAAAATCGGTAATGAAAAATTTACAAAATATTTTAAATTAACTAAAATTAAAAATAAAATGGCGCAATTTTATCTGGATTTGATTTTAAAAAAATTATAAAATCTATATACTTAAATCTGTATTTGATAAGTTCGGGAACAATTCTAGCATTTAAATTTATTATAAAATAATTCTCGAATCTTGGACTGATAATTGTATTCAACAAAATCTATTTAATTAATTTTATAGGATTATTATAAAAACACCCACTCTAATACTTAATAGCAAGCTAAATGACGCCACTGCTCAAGACTGCTCAAGTCCGAGATCCCCCAAAATAACAGATGCTGTTTTTACTATCTTTTAACGTTTGAAAACTGACATAAACAAAAATTTGCAGTATTAGTTCACATGAAAAAAGAAACTGAACTAATATAGATGTGTACAAAAAAAAGCTCCCTCGTCTTTAAACTAGAGACCCCAAGTAAAATTCCAAAGTATAGGGTCACTTAAAAAAATCCACATAAAAATTAACCAAAACACGTAAAACTGTCTTATGCTCATTGCTTATATTTAAAAAAAACGTATGGGAACCCCCTTTAACATTTGACCTAGAGACTCTAAATTCAATCCCGGATTAAAAGATCATTAAAAACTCGCCTCCAAAAAAAATTTGACCAAAAGTGTTAACTAGTAAAAAACTCTTTTTATATATGCTCATATCTTAAGATAATTTTTACAAAAAAACGTATGAAAGCCTCTCCCCTTCCCTTTGACCGGTAGACCCCAAATGCAATCCCAGCCAACTTACCCCGATCAAAATTGGGCCAAATCCGTTTACTAGGAAAAAAAATGTCTATATGCTCATATTTTTCTGCAATTTTAAGCAAAAAAATCGTATGGGAGACCTCCCTCCCCTTTGACCCAAATGCAATCCCAGAGTATGGGCACAGAATAAATATAGATAATTCAATATGGACACTTAGTGTAAAAACACCGTAGCTTAAAAAAAATGAATTATCGTCCTTTACACCACTTGTGTTGATTGAACAAACTATTCACATGTAGTGCCGGTTTAATCAAAAAATGTAATTGCAAAATTCTGTCCAAATAAGAGAGCGAAAAATTTGAGCGGGAAAATTTTACACCACCGGAAAAAGATTTCAGTATTGCCATATAGAAATATGGCTGATTTTAGTATTACTGCAGTAAAAATATATAAAAGTTTCGCCTGACAATCAGCCTTGTTGATTATTATTTTTTCCGCGGGAACCTACGAAAAAACAGGCTACTGACATAGTATATACTTTCTTGTGTCTGATCATTTGCGAACAGACAAACATACAAACAGACGGACTGGATACTTTTTTTTAGTTTTTTTTTACTCAGGGCATTATAAAACGACCATTTTGACCTAAATTAAGGCTTGTACTATTTACATACATTATGCATATATCATATGGATTTTTTGTATGTATAGTAAAAGCAAAAATTACTCATTTAAATAAAATAATCCACTTTTATTGAAATCTGTTCGAAGCTCGCTAAAATGTCATTTAAACTTTGTCACTTTTATCATATTTTCTCAAAAATTAAATAGCTACCGAAATCTAGGAACCAATTTTAATACAATATTTTAAAAGATTTGCCCTGCAAATAGTCTTTTTCGAGAAAACCCTATAAAGCAGACGTAGAGTTACTAGAAGAATGAGACACGATATATGTGTATATTAGTTCCAAAATCCATATACATATAAATTTTATTGCATCCTTGCAAGCTTCCAATAGAAAAATAACCACGCTTCGTACCTGGTAGCTTTATTGGTAGCATAAAACAGTTTACATTCTGCTGTAATATTATGTAACGTACACAAATACGAAATGTTTTATCATCCAAAATGAAAATAGTTAAATTGTTATAGCGATAAACTTTTGAAAAATAGAAAAAAATAAAAATAATTTTTAATTACTTTTCTTTGAATTCTAAATCGAAAAATGCAAGAAAAAATTGTGTCCGTCCGTACTATAAAGTCACCACAGTTCTAGACGAGACACGATCTTGAAATTTTATGGGGATGGTTTTTGGTCTTCCCATTTTATGCGCTATTGAATATCAAGAATTTTTAATTACAGGAACGGGTAGCTACCATACAAAAAAAAAACGGAATAAAAGGGAAGAAAATAAAGTACACAAAGAAGTAGAAAGTTCTAGATGAGATACGTTCTTGAAATGTTGTAGGAATGGTTTTTTGGTCTTCATATTATTTGGTATAAAATATGACGAACTATTTTAAACCCTAAGTGCGTACATAAGTTTTATAATGTTTTATAAATTAATTTCTAGACCTGATGATGTCTATATACTAAGTCGAAATGTCAATAAATACTATAAACAGTATATATAAACAGACTAAATTTGACTGTTTTTTTTATTTAAAAACAAGATAATGAAACATTGTCATCTTATTGGAATTGGTTTTATTATACAAATAACAATACTACGAAAAAATCATTTTGGAGGGAAGCACGTAAAAATTCAAAAATTGAACGTAGTTTAAACGTTATTCTTCCCAATTTCCCATGGACACATTTTCAATTATTTTAATTATTATACTAGTTATTAAAAAGTAACATAAATCAATGTACAAAATTGCAATATTAAAATTAAACTTACTTGTATAATGTAGCAAAACACCACGCTTTGGATAGGCCACTTTTGAGGTCGTTTTTACAATAACCTTAACGTAAAAAAAATAATAAAAATTTATTATCACCAATTAATTAAAATGTCAAATTCATTTAATTGTTCCTATCGCACAATATTATTTTAAAATAGAACATAAAAATGTTGTTAAATTATGCAAAGTTCAGCATAATACATATAAAATTAAATTAAATGCTCATTGAACGTATCAAAAACAACATACCTGAATATGATTAGAATCGCTTATAATTTGAATAGGTTTTGCATATTCCATACAGCTGTTGTAAAGCATACGTCCTATCTCCAAATCGAAAATTTGTATAAAGTCTTTGCATATAAAATCGTCTATAAATTAAATAGACAAAAAAACGTTATTCGCATCAGTAATTAAATAGAATAATTTATTACCCGAATAACCATATATAGTTATTCTGTTAAAAAAATATATTTACATCTTAAATTTATGTCCAAAATGGTTAATCGCACTTTTTGACCATATGGGGCTGATATTTTCCAACTACAATTCGAATCACCAATATAAAATTTTGGATAGCCCGTTGTGGCCAGAAAACCTTGCAGCAACGGACGTCGCAGAGCTGTCATTTGATGACTTGTGTGAATTCGAATTTTATTTTGCCTAACCAATGTACGACCGTTGTATTCAACAGCAAAATCTTCATAACTATAATCGTCTTCATTAATTTGTTCATTAGTTTTTATCACAGATTGTTCTTTGATAATTTTATCAAATTTTTTGGTAGTTGTTGTTGTTGTAGTGGTTGGCAGTGGTGACCACGTTTTTTTGGTTGTTGATGTAACATGCACATTTTCGTCTATAGGTTTACTGGTTTCTAACATTTCAACATTATCATCTTCTATTCTATTTTCTAGTTCCATTGAATCTAATATATTTGGATTTTCTCTTATAACTTCATTTTCCCAGGCAATGCTATAGTTGCTGGTTGGCTCAGCAACGATCGTCGCAACGGATGGTAATGACGATTGGGGTTGTGGTGATGTAAGTTTAACTATCGATCCATCTGTCATTAAATCCTTTTCAAAAACCATTGTGGTTGTTGATCTATCATCTCTTATTTTATTTACAATTGTATTTTCATCTAAAATTTTCTTTTCATTATCGTCCGCCTTTCCCTCAGATTCATTATTAATGACTTCATTCAAAATTTTATTCGGTAAAACATTTTCATTTGGCAATGATTGTACGGTTGTAGATGGATGTGGAACATCTTCTGTTATTGCGTTTGAATTATCATCTTTTTTAAAATAGATTTCATTGCCAGTGATGTCATTAATATTATCGACATTATTTGGCAGAATTTTTAAAACACGAAAATCCTAAAATATAGAAAAGAATAGATATAATACCGGCTATACTATAGAATATATATAGTAAAATACTAAAATTATATAAGTTAGATAGGCAGACAGCCTACAGACACCTAACTATAAAATATCGTATGGAGTACAAGCCTCAAATTATTTCAACATGATCTCAAGTTGATGGGACCAATTTATGCTTTTACTATATACATACAAAAAATCCATATGATATATGGATTATGTATGTGATAGTACAAGCCTTAATTTTGGTCAAAATGGTAAAATTTCCGAGGCCATGTTTTTTTCTCATTTCATGAAAGAGTCCGTCCGTCCGTAAAAATGTCCAAAAAATAAAAGCATACAGAGAAAGATTTTTTATGAGTAAACGGATTTGGCCGAATTTTAGTGTGGTGAGTTATTGCGGATCCCATACTGTGAGATCGCATTTAGGGTCTCTGAGTTAAGGTAAAGAAGGGCTCCTATACGAGTTTTTTGTTGTTGTTGTAAAAATGGCCATACAGAGAAAGTTTTTTACGAGTAAACGGATTTGGCTGAATTTTGGTGTAGGTGAGTTTTTAGTGGTCCCATTATTTAGGATTGCATTTAGGATATGTAAATCAAAGGGGAGATAGGGCTTCCATAGGATTTGTTTGTAAAAAAAATAAAAAAATATGAGTATATAGGTAAAGGGTTTTACGATTTGGCTAAATTTTAGTATGTGTGAGTTATTAGTGGTCCGATACTGTAGGATCGCATCGCATTTAAGCCCTCTAGGGCAAAGGTGTAGAGGCAGAAGTTTCCTATACGAGTTCTTTGTATGGAAAATATGAGCAAATATAATACCAGTAGACGAATTGGTCCCAATTTTTTAAATGTTTCTATAATCTGGAATTGCAATAGATTTAGTCGTAACTTCAAAAGATAGTAAAAGCAGAATCCCAGTTTTACTGGAGGCTCTCGGACCGATTTTTTGTTAAAATTAAAAAAAAATTAATAACTAATAAGTATATTATTTTTATCTCATGCCTCTCCCGGCAATTTCCAGGGACATGTTTTTGTACTAAATTATGTCTTGTGATATGTTTTCATTGGTAATTGTTATACAACAAAAGGATCTATCTTAATATATAAAATAAATGAAGCTTATGTGTATATATCAGATTCGAATTTGTACTTTAAATTTAAACTCAGTTTAAAAAAGTGCTAAATCTGAGTTAGACCCTTCTGCTATTTCACGATAAATAAAAGTATATTACAAGTAAAAAATATTAAACTAATACGATTCAGTGTCTACATCTATAAAGCTTTTTAAGTATATTATACGTTCATTGCTTGTTTGACAAATTTTTATTGACATAAATTAAACTGCAAATTTGCATAATTTGACATAATATGACAAATATATAGTTGCATAAATTGTACAAAAATTATTCCATTTCCATAAAACTATATATTTGCTATTGAAAACTCTTTTTACTATAATAAATCTATAAATGTTATAATTCCGAGTAAACATTTCACTAATGAATCATTTCATACTATGGAGTATAGATATAGAAGGCAAACAATTACAAAAAAAAAACTGCAATTATTCAAATAAACCCGCACAGTATGTATGAAAAAACTCAACCCATCTTTCCTATAGAAATTTACAAAAAAAAACTTGCAAATTTAAATTAACAAATAATTGTTAAATTGAGTGCATATTACATTATATGGAATACCTTTTTGTTCAACAATTTCATATACGAGTTCATACCTAAACATCAAAATATATTATATAATTGAGGCCTCTATATACTAATCTAACTAAACCGCAGTGGTGAGCCGTCAAAAGCAAGCTCGGTTGGCTAAAAAAATTTTCGGGTAAAATTAACAAAAAATTATGATTGTGGGTACGTTTTTTTCAAAATTTGATTAGAACGACAGTCTTGATATCGACAAATGTAATGGCATTCATGTTGGCTTCTTTGAAACCTACTGTCACCATTCTGTCGACTATTTTTCGAATCTTGCAACACGATTTTTTTATGAGCTGTCAAAATCTACTAAAAAAGTAAAACGTGTTACGTCAGGTAGTAATTTCGCCTAAACGTCG
The DNA here is from genome assembly GCA_027564275.1 of Diadocidia ferruginosa. NCBI lineage: Eukaryota > Metazoa > Arthropoda > Insecta > Diptera > Diadocidiidae > Diadocidia > Diadocidia ferruginosa. Next base: position 4,101 of record JANSTW010128219.1, on the reverse strand, counting down.
TAATTTTTTATTAAATGCGACGTTTATGATTTTATAGACGTATACACATTTTTTTGTAGATCGACCAATCAATGACCTTGATTTTCAGTCACGTGATGTTAAATCGTCACGGCGCTTTGGTGTGAATATACGGACTAATTCTAAAAATAACGTATCAGCCAAAATACAAACCATCGCTTTTTTTAATTTTTAGAAGGGAAATTTTATCGTTGTTTATTTGAGCTTGTTAATGCGGTTATAGGCGTTATGTCCTGTCACTGAATTTTCATGGGATATTATGTTTTATCAAACTTGATAAGATTTTATCTTCTTAGGATTTGATACAGTAAAGTACAAATAGCCCAGAGTTCTGAGCAAATTTAAAAGGAAAAATGAGCACATCGTTTAAGTAAAAAAATAATAAAATATCCACCTCGTTACTGTATCGCTACTGTATATTAATAATTTATAATGTACTTGTTATTTGGATAATTTACGATGAATCGTACAGCATAATTATAGAATTTGCTTATTTATTAAAAAAAACTCCAGTTTATACAATATAATTGAATACATGCGCGCAAATTTTCCAGCATTTTCCGCACTCACCTGTGAATAAATTCTTTGGTTTTTTCGTCTTTTTTTCTCATTTTTGTATTCATCGTCGTTACCAATTTCAGTTGGTTTAATTAATAATTCATGTGCCTCTTGCTGTTGTTGTTGTTGTTGCTGGTGTAGACGGTATTGTTGTTCAAATTGTTCATCCATGTGATCGGATTGTTTTAGTATTTTTAAATGATGAAAATTTTGATCACTTTGTATACGTGCCTCTGCCACAGGTTCACCCTTCTTCTGTCGACTACTATGATGGTCTAACGTCGATGGGGCGGCTGCTGGTTGAATTTCATTACCAATTATTAAATGTTCACCGCAAAATTTATTTAATCGAAATTCTGCAAATATTTAAGAAAAGAATTTTGTTATTATAATATATTAATTTGTGGTAGAAACGAAAAATAATAAAATTTATATGGTTTTAATGAACTTTGAAAAATGTTCAGCATGTATTGAAATCAGGGACGGAAACCGGTTTTACAAAATCAAAACCAGAAAAAAAAATTAAAAACCATAACCAAAAACAAAACCAAAATTAAAAATATTATAAAAGCAAAATCTAACAATCAGAAAAACCAAAAGCAAAATTTGGGTTTAATTTAAATTTTATTTGAAACTAAAAGATCTAATTATAAAAAGTTAAATTTCATTCTCAAATTAAAGTTAAAGCTGCTTTTTGGGCGAAAAACTTAACAAAAATTCTCTATTAACGTCTTTCGATGATTTTTGTTAACAAATAATTTAAAAATATATAACCGAAAACCAAATTTTTAAAACTTGTAAAACCCTAACAAAAATTTAATTTTTATCAAACCAAAACCATAACCAAAAATTATTTATCGGAACCAAAAACCAAACCAACTCCATTTTCAAATTGATTTCCATCCCTGATTGAAATCTCGTTATGCAAAAATTATATTTTTATAGAAGATGAGGAGGACTGAAATGATCATTTTGTTTTAATTTATAAAAATAAACTTGAAATGGATATTTATCAGTAGAATAAGAAAGAAAATAGAAAATAATATAGCGAAAACTCGCAATCCTGTTAAAATTGTCAAAAATTTACACTCTTTTTACCATAAAAAAACTGATGGAAGCAATCAGTAAATTTTTCTTTATCTTATAATTTGACTTGTTTCAATTTTAAGTTCCAGTTACATGTAATCTGGTATTTAAAAAAAGTCAAGATGAAAGTGAATCAAGAAACAAACTGAATAAATACGAATGAAACAAAGCAATTAAATTTTTGTGCTATAAGATTGACTTTTGTTTTGTTTCATTTGTGTGTACACATTTTTGTATCTCATGTTCTCTTCAACTTGACATTGTTATAAAACAAGTTTTGTCTAACCGAGCCTTAAGTAAAAAACTATAATATACACACATCCCTCGATTTACGTGGTTGGCTGTTCAAAAATGTATACAATAAAATTAATGTAAAAGCACTATTTTTTTAGTGCATAAAATTTAATTTTAAAAGTTATAAAATGAATTACCGTTTTTTTAAATAAATTGCTCCGAGTTATCTTTAAAAATTATATTTTCTTTAAAAAATTATTTATTTTTTGCATTTAAAAAATAGTGTAACATAAAAAGTTTTTTTAATTTTTTTTTACAAAATCAAATCTGTATTAAATTAACTTTGCATATGAAATGCAAAGAGAACGTAAAATATGATAAATGATAAAATCAAATTTACCCTATACACTATAACGTTTGTCATCATTTTTTCCTGCATTTGTAAATGGCAATTACATAAAATTTTATTATATCGTTATGTATATATAATACTCATAGACAAGAAGTTGAATGTAATAAAAATTACTTTTAAATGTCACACATAAGCAACCACCACCCTTTTCTACGATATTTTATAGATCCGCATCGTATACATCTCTAGGAAATATGGAAAAAGAATATGAAATAAATTGGTATGGGGTTTATTTATTGTGCATAATTTTTCATAAATTATGCAATGCAATAACAATATCATGTACAAATTACGTAATATTATATACACATTACGCAGTGTAAAATATAGAATATAGGTTTATAAATAGCGTATACAAAAGAGTGTTCGGAAAGTTTTGACTGTACAATATTTTGTATATTGATTAAATTGTTTCCATTTTATAATTATTTTTCCACGAATATTAATTTAGAATCGCACGAATTCGATAGAAATCGTTAGAGATTTCTCAACACTCCGATTGCTATAGAAAACAGTTCAATTCGGTCATTCTTTTCATCGAAATCAGTTGATTTTAGTTTGTAAAATAAATTTCTATACCTACAACATTTGCTACCACAGAATTCGATTTTAAATCGTTACAAATGTCAAAACACTAGCGTTTGCTATAGCAAATAATTCAATTCGGTCATTTTTCCCATCGAAATCGAATCGATTGATTTTAATTTTTAAAATAAATCCCTATACCCACGACTTTTTTTTGCCTGTTTCTTGACTATTTTAGAATCCACAGAATTCGATTAGGAATCGTGACAGATTGTCAAAACACTAGCGTTTTGCTATAGAAAATAATTTAATTCGATCATTTTTCCCATCGAAATCGATTGATTTTAATTTTTAAAATAAATTTCTACCCACGAATTTTTGCTTGTATCTTGACTATTTTAGAATCTACTTAATTCGATTAAAAATCGTTTCAAATGTCAAAACACTAGCGATTGCTACAGTGGACAGTTTAATTCGTTCATTTTTTCCGTCAACCATCGACCTAAACATAACAGCACTGTTACATCTTTATTGAATGTTGCTAATGAGGTGGAGCTTACATTAAATAAAAAACAAATAAGTGTTTTACTGACTGTTTCTGGACTTTTCGAAGGCGTTTGATTCAGTGAACCATGAACGATTGTGCTGGAAACTAATTAAGTTTTTTAAATTTTCTAATTCGTCGGCAAATCTTATTAGGTCATATTTATGGGATCGATACCAATGGGTTGAAGTAAATGGCTGTGAGTCTCAACGAATTCTTATCACAAGCGGTGTTCCTCAGGGCTCTGTTTTGGGTCCATTGCTGTTTTCAATGTTCATCAATGATTTGCCTAACGTAGTTAATTTTTCAAGTTGTCATTTATTTGCTGACGATGTACAGCTCTGTATAAGTGGTAAAATCCATGAAGTACATGGTATGATAAGTAAAATAAATAAAGACTTAAGTGAAATTTCGACTTGGTCTTGTACCAATGGGTTAAGTCTAAATCCAAAAAAAACACAATGTCTTGCAATTGGTAAACGAGCTATTGATACTTCAAATTGGCCAAATATTTTTCTAGATGGTTCAGTAATTTTGTTTTCTCAAAAAGTAAAAAATCTTGGTGTTATTTTCAATAACACTCTGACTTGGAACGACCACATTAATAATATCTGCGGTAAGGTGTATGCTGGGCTACGTAGGCTATGGAAAGTATCACATATTTTGTCAACTGAAATTCGTCTTAGACTCGTTAAAACGTTATTGATTCCTCATTTTACATATG
>JANSTW010128108.1:0-16566 GCA_027564275.1 Diadocidia ferruginosa | reverse complement strand
ATAGTTTTTTGTTAACATTTCTTAGAAGGTAAATTTATAGTTGGTTGTTATATGAAAAATACACAAAATATTTTTTTCGTTAAAAAAACGCGTTTTATATAATTTGTCTGTGCCAAAAAATTTCAAAAAAATATTAAAAATTTTAACAAATTTTAAAATCTTAACAAAGAAATTTTTTTTTCGCCAAAAAATTTAAAAAATAATTTTTTTGAATTATATAATTAAAAATGTAAACAAATTTTTCAATTTTAAAATTTTTACATTTTTGTAAATTTTTTCAAATTTTTTTAAATTTTCGAAATTTGTTGGTACAGGCAAATTTTTTCGGGGAACTGTCGTTTTGGGTAATTGTCGTTTCGGGGAATTTACTTTTCGAAATATTGTACATTCGGGGAACTGTCGTTTCGGGGAATTGTCGGTACACCGTTTTGTAAATTTTCGCAGCAGAGAAGACACCACGCATCAATCTTCATATTATCTGGGAGCAGAAAAACGATTCTAAGAACTGTGATGAAATGCACAGCCAAGACATAAACTAATGTTAAAACATATAATATTTTCTATAAATATACAAAACAACAAAAAAAATATTAAATTACTAAATCTTTTCCAAAGTATTTGCGTAAATTATTTTCATTTTTTCTTCTTTGGGGTGGTTTTCCACATGTATGCTGGTAAAGTATGCAGAGATAGTGGATTTATAATATATAATTTAAGAGACAGGCAGACTGCGTAAATATTACATATTATTATTACAATATATATGTGTGTAGTAAAAGCGCCGCAAATAAAATCAGACTTTTATATGGAAAAAATTTATTATTTCTTCATATTTACGGAAAATAATATAAAACTATACAAATATGTATACAAAACATATATTTATCTAAATAAAAAACATAAAACATCATGTGGAGAATTTTGATATCCGTTTATTTTGTTTTCCGTTTTTGGGAGGTTGGTTTTTTTTGTGTTTGTACCCAGAACATGTTGGTTTTGGTCTTCGTTTAGGTCTTTGGTTCAACAACTTACATATTATATATATTGGATGGTTAGTTTGCAAATCTGACTTATCTTCACTTTTGCTATATATTGTTGAAAACGCGAAAATGTGAAGCTAAACTATTTGAAGTAGAGAAATGTTTTTAAAATATAATAAACGATCCACGGCTGGTTTAAATTTTACATCAAAATTTCATATTTCTTACGTTACAAATAGAGCCGGCTCATAAAGTAAGACTGTAGCAAACCAAATTTCTTCATAGCATTTGATTCAGTTTCGTAAATTTTTTCAAATTTATTAATATTCCGCCAAGATGCGGCGACGTGAAGTGTAACTTTGACAGATAAACGTTATAATTGGTTACTTACTAAAAGTTGCTAAAATACGTCTGTTGATGCTTCAACTCAATAGATAGCTTTTCAAAGTGATATTACTATATAAATATAATTATCAATGCTTATACTTATACAATATCTGTCAAAATCAACGCCATTTTTTTGACAGATCAACAAATAGCGTTGGTTTTGACAGATAATGTATGATTGAACATCACTTTGACAGATAACTCTCGTCTTTCGAGAAAAAAATACTTTGACAGATCAATATATGACGTCGGTTTTGAAACCTAATGATTGAAACGTCACTTTGACAGTTAACTATCAAAAGCTACTTCTACTCTATAGTATGTACAAATTCAATTCAATTTTTTTATCAAAAATATAATTTGAACAAATATTAAATAACAATATGTTGTTGTAAAGATGAATTATTTTAATTATAATTAATTAATTCCTAAAATAAAGATACATCCTTTTTCAAATTAAACACAAATGTGTAATAAATTCGTTGCCAAGTAATTTCATATATAAAAATAGAATACATAACATTACATATATAAGACCTTTTACTTGTAGCTATATTAATATGTATATATCTTTACAATAATATATGTTGGTATATACATTTAACTATATATGGATTATTCTATACATATTATATTAAATAACATTATATATATTCAGACCCACGTATATCGTTTATTTTTATATATGCGGTTTTATAGATTTCTATATAAAACCCGTTTACTTGAGATTTTTGAATTTTTAAAGATTTTTCCAAAATTTTCTTATTTTTTAGACTTTACAATATTATTATAACTTAAGGGCGCTCTCGCAATTGAGTCCATTTTTCACTCTTCAGTTTTCAGTTTTCCGTTAACAAAATTTCTATTATACTGAATTGCATATAAGCTCGCACAATCAAATTTTTATAAAAAAATTTAGTTTGACAGAAGTGTACTATGATATTAAATGAAAACTGAAAACTGAAAAACGAAAGCTGTGATTGTGAGAGCGCGCTTACACTCTTAATGTAATCTTTTTGCTTCATACGAATCAGTTTTTTTTTCACTTATTAAGTTACATTTTAGTTTGTGAACAACGTTTCGTTTAATAAGCAATGTTTTTTAAGCACTGTTTAGTTTCGGGACGCAGCTCTGATAAACCTAGTCAAAAAACGAGCCATTTTCTTATGTATTGGCGAGTGTAGTTCCAATTTTAAACATTCACACCAACATCCAATATACATAACATTGTTGTGGTATATTTTATATATTTTATTTGTCAATGTTAAAACTTTGTATAACGGATAAGCATTTGATTTTTGTTTTCTAAATAAATTCATCGGCTCGATAAATATTGTTTTAATTTAATTTTATAAAATTAAAATATAAAATAAAATTTCTTTTATTCTTTTTTATATGCTTTGACATTGTAATTAATTATATATTAATCACTAAGTTATTTACAATAAATATTTCGTAGATTTCCCGAAGTCGTGGCCGATCTTCGTGAGTTAAGAAATCTTTTTAGATTTTCATAATGCATTGGCTGCTTTGTATCCGTGCTTAAACCATACAAAAAACTAAATGATTGTTGATCCCAATTCCATAGCACCTTTGATGCAAAAGATTTCTCGAAGCAATTGGCTTCATTAAAACAATTTCTCACAAATAACAGTCCATTTAATCGGTAAAATTTGGTAGGTTTTGTTGGATAATTGGCTTGCAAAAAAAAGGCACATACATTGTCAATGTTATGTTTAAATTTACGATAGTTATAAACCGTTTGAATTACATTTTCCATTGGTTGGAATTGCGGGGAGTAGATGGAGGCACTTTGAATTCGTTGTCCTTCTCTATTTGTTATCCATTGAGTTTTGTTGTTTATTGCTTGTGAAAATTTACAACACATCATGGAACGATCCAAAAGACTCATTGTTCTAAGGTCCGTTCCACCCAATATGATGCCATCAATTATGTGTAATGCTAACTTTGGAGGAAACGTTTTACCACCGCGTTCTTCTTTTTCATGCTCAACAACAATTTCTCCATAAACAATCGTGTTGGCCGTCACAACCAGACAAATTTCTGGAATCAAACACCAATCTCTTTTGACCGTACAAAATTTATAAACGTCTGTACCACCTCGACTCATGAAAAAAGTTCGATTCGATATCGTTGCATTGCTAATTGGAACAAAATTCCAATCTTTAGGATTATCGAATCGCTGTAACGAATTCGGGTCATTGTTGAGATGTGGTTCATCGTCGATGGAATAATTTTCTTTAAATGTTTGTAATATGTTTTCAAATTCTTTACATTCTAAAGATTTGGGAAAGAGATGCCATCTGTTTATACACATGTTAGCCAAGTCTGATTTATATTTAGCAACGACACTATGATCATCAACTGACAACGAATCATCTTGTTTCAATAAATTTTCAACACCTTTAATTTCCATTTTAACAATTTCTGTATTACTTTGCAAGATGTAGCGGAAAAATTGTTTGTCTTTTTTCATTTCATCCATTGACACCAGTTCGGTAATGTCTAGTTCGGATTCCTTTAATCGATTCAGCGCCAAATTTAATTCCACCAAATGATCGCAAACAGCTTGAGTATCTCGATTTTTCCACTTACAAACTAAAAACCTTTCCGGACTACTTGTTCGAGATGTGACAGGTTTAACAATAGCTATTTTACCAAATGACTTGTACATCAAATAACAAAGGCCAACTGTAAAAGGTGTAAACATATCAAACAATGCAAACAGAGCATGTCCATTAGGTCGCAAGATTTTTAATGCCAAGATGCAGTGACATAAGACCACTTGTTTCATCGGTAACTCCTTGTAGCATCTTTCAATTCTAAGAGTGCCACTACATATTATGATATGTGCTTTATCCGTAAAATGTTGTTTAGCGTAGCGATCAAAACTTATGATATTATCCATATCCCAGATTTCACCCTCTCTTATACGATAAATGTTAAAATTTTCGGATCCTGAAGTAAAGTCATGAGATTTATAAAAAAAATCCGGTCGACTTAGACCGACTCCTTTAATTTGCCAGCCGATGTGCCACAGCACATAATCAATCATACCGCCTGGTCCCCCAATATCAGCAACGTATAAATTTTCATGAGGCAAAATCAACGATTTGCCATTTCGATCTACCGGATTTGTGAACATATTATTAAACAAATAATCAATATATGCCATTTTAACCGAATTTCTATCCAATAGAAACTGTTTACCAAGTGCCTCATATGGATTACAACTCATCCGCCTTCTTCGTAGTTGATGATTACTCAATTCAAACAAAGAGTCTAATAATTCCGAAAGTTGTTTCAAAAGCTTTTCGTCTATAAATTCCGATTCTATGCTTATCTTATCTGAGCGTTCACCAACCGTAATCCATTCAGATAACCGATCTGCAGTAAATATGTCGCTAGAATTGATTGGATTTTCAATCCAATGGACTGTATCGGCTAACGTTAAGTTATCCATTGCATCCAAAATGTCTTGGGGATCGGCCATTTTATGCCTGTAATAAGATATTATGAAAGAGATTGCCCACAAATTATATCCCAATTTGAGTATCACTATAATTCAACGTTTGTGATATGGAAACGTTATTGACTTGGGTAACCCTAGACACTTTGACATTACAATAATCTTATTTGTGTGTAGTGAATACAATACTAAAAGGGTATTTCAATCCGAACTACATGGAACTACTAATATATTATTGAATTAAAAAAGCAAATGTAGGCATTAAAGGTGCGGGTAACGACCACTAGAAAAAAATCACTACAACGACGCGCCAACTTGAAATCAAATATTTGAAAAATCTCATGGACTCGCCATATTACTATGCATCGATATTGATTGGATTAAGTGTAGAATACCCTTCTCTTGAATTATTATTATTATTATTTCATTTATTTAATATCACAAAAGTTTACAGATAAACTTAATAATAGTGACAATAGTAATTTTGGATGACATAAAAAAAAAAGATTTACAAGTAAGGCGTTCAGGGAGCCTTCCCAAAATAAAAAAGTAAAAGTTTTAATGCATAACGGCAAACAATTCCACAATTTAACCGACAAACGGAGGTCCGCCGACTATTTTTTTCATATTTGGGCTCGGGATTACCTACTTGGGGAGGTGAGGGAGTTGATTTCAGCTGGGCGGATAAAGTACATTCCAACCTATCCAACCTCAAAAACGATTGATCGGGAAGACGAAATTCCAATGTTATTGGCAACCCTGCACAAAATGAGCAACCCTGCACGAAATTCAACATCAAGTATCACACATAAAATTATGCTTAATTCAATCAATTTACAGTTACTGAACAAGTGAACATAATTACGAAATATATATACTTACGAAATAATCAATTTTGGCCAATCTTAATTATTAATTTTCAATTAGAACTAATTCAATTCAATATACTTTGCTGCCTCTGCGATCAAAACAAGCGACATGCGATTTCCACTCTACGTCTACACTATCGACAATTAAAAAAATATAAGAACAATTCACAATAACCACATATTAAAAAAACAAAACAAAAACAAAAGAAATAAATTGCGCCCGAACGCGAACCCGGCGTACTGCAGCTATAGTCTGGAAGATAAATTGTTATTTCCAGGGTTTTTTCGGTTTTAATTTTATTGTAATTTTATTATTTTTTTGCAAATCTGGATGAGTTTAATGAAACAATGATTGCCGCCTTTGAAGCTCTGGTAAATATGAGATTATGCGAACAGTTTGTTTATGTTGAGGTTATGTTGTCTTTTGCGTACAGGATTTCATTCCCCGGGGTCGACAGGCGGTTGCAGAACATCCTGGACCCTTGGTCACAAAATCTCGCGTTACCATACCAGCCGAACATTTGCTTCTGCATCGTTTGCAAAATGTTAACATTTCACATGGAAATAATGGCGGAGATGCGTCCAATGAATTTTGGCAAATTCGTGAAATTTACAAAGAGATTAAACCGACTAATCAGAATTCTCAGGCAAATAGCCGCTGTGGCAGTCCAACAACATTTATGAGCGAGTTCAGTGTTAATGCTGAAGAAGAACTGTACTACAAAGGGCATACGGCCGTATGGACGAGAGGACTTATTGTCAATGAAAACGAAGTCCTGCCTCACATTTCGTTTACCTGTGACACCCCCATCAGTCATGCGTTCTTTTGTGCGCCACACTTTATACGGACCCAGGAGCCAGATAAGCGAAAAATAAAAAAGGATTTCGAAAGAAAATACGAGGCAAATATCACGGGGATTTGTCTAATTGGTAAATATGGTCCGATTATGCGATTATCTTTCTAAACTTTATCTCTTTCTAGATTCCACATCGTTGCGCGTCTATTTAAATACCGGAGAAGACTACATAACCAGTCTAGAGTTTGCCGTCTCCAATACATGGTCCACAAAGTTCGGCATTCTGTTGGAGAAGAATCCATCGTCAACAACAATCGACTCACAGGCCATTCACATGCCTCGACTGTTTTCGCTGACTCATCCACTGGACGAAATGTGTCCGGTTCTGATTAAGTCGAATGTGGCCACGGTGTGCCTGTTGACCGGCAGTGACTATAGGGTAATCTATGCCGACGACAAGTCCGATTTAGTATTGATGTACGACAATAAAATTGGCAAACACTTTGTGGCCGTGCTACGGCAGGCCACGGTTGAAGAGAAAAATATTGTAGCGAGTGTTGGTAATTGAAATAGAGGTTTGTGAAAATGCTAGATTTCTAATAGGTCTAATTTTGTTTCAGCCTCAAATGACTCATTGGCCAGTGGATTGAGCTTTTCTAACCAATCAGGTCATCACACGGGTCAAGCGAATCTTTCACACAACAGTTCAACAAAATTTGCGGGTAATTCTGTAGTTTAGGTCAACTTAAGTTCCTTGTTCAGCTCGTCCCAACCCTAACGCTCTAGAACAAATATTGTTTGGCGAGCCACCGATTAGATCCTTAATTTATATTCTCAAGCATCACTTGTTAAATCAATAGAATTGTGGCAATACACCGCAGCAAAAACCCAGTTAGATCCTTTATTAATTTTCTCTATGAATTTTTAAGGCACAAAACACCATTCGTCGTTACACGCAAAAACCAGCATTGGTTCAAATTTAACGCAGAGTCCGTTTTCGCAAAGACTTTGTAGTAATTTAACGGCTACACCGCCAGTGCTGCAAACATCCATGTCATCAACGCCGACAAAGTATTGACTTAATTATAATAATTTCCGAATTCTCGTTAAACTTTTCTCTTTCGCATAGCCGCATTCAGTCACCGTTGGCCCGACTCCAATCGACAATGGGACAATCATTTTCCATCCAAGACATGCGTAAAGTTGGCCAGGCGCAACCGTCTAAGCCAATCATTCCGGAATTGTGTCTGGAACACATTTGGACGGAAAATGTTAAAGCAAAGTATTTGGCTGAGATGTGAAAGATGGGAAGCATTAAATAACTATTCCCCTTCCTTTTAGTGAATACATGGAGGCTGCCGCTCACGGTTTTCTGCACGTTGACTTAATTGGCCAATTGTACATGTGTTATTTGTTGCCCAGAACGTTAAAGTTACAATTGACCCGCATGGAGCGTTCAAATGCTGCCGAAAAATATATTTTCGGCGTGACCACCAGCATTTTGGCCAGGGATGCTGTTTGTTTGGATGTAAATTCCGTTTTCACTCGCCTCAGTTTAAGAAATTTAAATTTTTCCTTTTTAAGAAAATGAAAATGATAGCAATTCTGGCACCATGCGGAACGCTTATGCTGTACAGTGGACCCCATCAAATTGGCAAAGTGCATGTGGGCGGTGTACTGTCAACCAGTGTGCCGGCTAGTTCGGAGGAGAATTTGGGTCATTCGTTTTTGTCATCTTATCCAAGGTAATTTTTTTATTAATGTTGTCCAGTTTACTCAAAAACCGCCCACTTAGACGTAGCAGTTTATTGCCGTCCAGTCAGGATGCAAAATTCGAGGAGGAATTGCACATGCTGTCGCCGGTTCATCCGCTGCAGCCACAGTTTCCGATTCGGTAAGAGTAAAGATAATCCTAAAAATAATTTATTAATTTTTAATTTCACCATCAGCAATGGATATTGTTGTGCGCTCAAAGATCCGGCCGGCAATCGCCTGACAATGATCTATCCGGGCGGGCGAATGTATCGCATAGCGTTGCCATTGATCAGTGAAAGTCCATTTGTGATAAAATGTCTGGTGGCATTGCGACAAGTTTTGCAAAAGGACTTGGCTATTCAGGTAAATGAACGGCGAGGTTTAGGGAAAATCCTTATCCAACATTTCAGAATGGTTTCCCAAAATTCTGATTTGCATGATTTTCAAAGCCTTTTATATAGCTTGAAGAATTCTTTATTAATTAATTTACCGAACGTTTGATAGGCACGGGGAACAATTCCCATGTAACATTTTATTATAAAATAAGTCTCGAAACTTTGACCGAACGTTCGATAAATTTATTCACGTTTTTCATGGCTTGAAAGATTTCTTGTAATTTTAAGAACTTTTTATGATTTCTATGATTTTCTGCGTCTTCTCGAGGCGGTAACCAACTGAAAAAATGTAGTCCCACAGACTTCCATTTTAAAAAGGCTTCCAAGATTTCTAAAAGACTTCCAAAAGACGTCCAAGGCTTTCAAAGACTTCAAAGACCTCCAAAAGACTTCGAAGACTTCCAATATACTTCCAAAGACTTTCAAGACTTTTAAAAGACTTCCAAGATTTTCAAAAGACTTCCAAGACTTCCAAATACTTTCAAAAGACTTCCAAGACTTCCAAGATTTTCAAAAGACTTCCAAGACCTATAAGACTTCCAAAAGACTTCCGAGACTTCCAAATATTTTCGAAAGACCTGTCCCAAGACTCCCATAGGTGATTGCCTCCTCGCGTCTTCCACTATTCAAATTTTCCATAATTTTACGATTTCTATAATTTCCAAATGTTTTCTACGGTTTCCAAAAAATTTCACCAGTTTGGAAAATATTTTAAACATAAGTTTGTCAGGCCATTTATATAGTATTTTGGAAGTATTGGAACTATTTTGGAAGTCTTGCAAGTCTCACGGAAATGTTGATAAAATTATATATTTTGAATGTCATTTGGCAGTCTTACAGTAAGTATTAAAGATTTTATGGGAGTCATTCGGGAGTCTTGGATTTTCCTATTAAAATCATACAAATTTTCCAAAGTGTCAGGGTCTAAGGGAAGTCTTACACGTCTTTTGGAAGTTTTGTAATTCTCGGAAGTATTTGAAAACTATCGGAAATTTTGTAAGATGTCTTAGAAGTATTGGAACTCGCTTGGACATCTAATGGAAGTCTTGATTTTTTTAATAAATGTCTTTGTGATAACAATTTGTTTTTGGAAGTATTTTAGAATCTCTCTTTTGGAAATCTTCAAATTCACATCTTTTGGAAATGGTATAGTCATATTCTGACGAAATTTATTGTCAAATTATTTTCCAAAACATTTTTCTATATTCCAGGATTTCATTTTTTTTATCTTGTTTATCTACAGTTAATGGCAAAATGGTTTGGTGTTCGCAACGCTCCCGGCTCCACGGACCTTAATCCGCACCAAGAATGGCAATCTTTTGAAAATGTTCTATTGGGTAATTTGAAAGCGCGCAGCTGTTTTTGTGTAGAAAATGATCATTTTTGTTGTCCATTTAGAGTTACTAGGACGCCCTTATAGCAGTGATGCAAATCACCTGAAGCAATCGACCTCATCAAACTCGCTAAATGAACCGAAAAAACGACGCAAAGGTGACAATTGCGAAGGAACTAATGAAGACTATGAGTTTATGATGAATTTCCTAAATAAAAATGCGAAAAAATCTTCGGCGGCATGCGCAGAAGAGTCGCTGTCGTTGAGGAACGATACAAACGCAATTCTGTTTCCGTATCTGCCAAAAATATTCTTTACGTTGCATTTGGTTTATGAAGAAATTAAATTGGACGATATGATGAGTTTGCATCTGGGATCATTGGCTGAGGTTTTTTTTCTGCTGTGTAAGTGAAAGACTTGGGATTCAAAAATTTATTTTCAGTTTCTGTACAAATTAGCCATTGACTTGCAACTGGACAGTTATTGTTTGCATTATTTTTTGGACTTTCCTCAGCTGGCCTACTCAAATTCGGTAAGCTACATCGGTGAAACGGAGGCCAAGAAATTCAAATGTCAACAGGAGCTGTGCACCACCGTGCCGAGCATATTCAAACATATTCATGACATAGTTCAACAGAAAATCATTGCACCTTATCCACATTTTCACAATGTCAACGATATGAGCAGTAAAATCATTCAGGTTATAATTCGTTTCGTTTAATAAGAATCCTAAAACGTAGTTTTTACCCCTTTAGTTGGCCTACATCATAACGACGGGTAACGTTGATGTGGAGAAATGTGTGGAGGACAAACAAATTGCGGCAACCGGCAGTAAAACATTCCGAAATTATGACGATTTACCAATAAATACGAAAATTGTCAAAGCTTTTCTCGACCTCCGCGTTACGAGACAAGATATTGAACGATTGCCGACCTCGCTTAGTTATCTATTTTCCGAAGCATTGGAGCACAGTCGCATCGAACCGCCCATAAAGTTGGGTTCGCGAGCATTTGAATTGTTGCTACGACCCGATCTACTCGAACACGCTACCTTCGATTCGGACAGAGACAATTATGGTAGGTGATTTTATTGTAATTATTTAAATCTGTTTTGGGAAACGTTAAGGTGAATTTCTAGTTGTTATACTAGTTATTTTCATATAGGTTTTTGAGACAAAGTTCATAAATTTTAGATCAAGAATGGCTTCCATTTGTAACTACTGTAGACTTGAAAGTTATTTTCAAGGTAGTAATTTATGTTTGGAAGACTTGGGAAATCTATTTGGAAGTCTTAGGTGAGTCTTGGAAGTCTTGAAACTCTTGAAAATCTCATGGAAGTCTTTTGGAAGTCTAAGAAATCTTGGAAGTGTGTTGAAAGGGTAGCAAGCTATTAAATTCTGTTTATGTAATTGTTTGGACAAAATTGTGTCAGGTTATTTTTCGGTCTGAGTCAGCATGGAGCAGTGAGTAGCGTCACGGCTTTGTGTTTAAGAGGATGTGGGTTCGAGACTCGGTAGGGTTTTTGACTGTTTTTGATTTGTTTAAAAAAAATAAAAAGCGATCACAGTGGTTCGGAAGTCCCTTAAAGCCGTTGGCCCGCCTATATGATACCAACAGATAGAGTTCCTCATAGTGAAGAACCCGCCCCTGTGATCACCAAAAAATATGGCTAGTTCGAGTTGCTGACAATACTCCACCTCTGATATAGTCGTCAATGAAAACCATGGTATCAGATGAAAAAAGGGTAAAATAGTCCATATGCTTCCTCACTTTGGAGTAAAGGACACGATGATGATGATGATTTTGCAGTCCAACTTTTCCGTTACGTTTTCTCTTAATCTCGAAAGTCTTTACAATAATAAAAATTTCGCAATTCCAAGAAACAATCTGATTCACAATCTTATATTCTAGAATACAACATCACATATCGTAATGTTCAAAAAGAACATTCCCTTTCACCGAAAATCGCTCCCATACCCGACGTCATACCCAAATCTGACGTCATACTTGGCGAAGATGGCATGGAACATATGGACACGAAACTGCTGTCGTTACGATTTCCGAACGATTTGCGCATAAACGAAGTGCGTCGTTTGTTGGGCAGCAGCAAACCCGTTCCCATTGATGTCGTTCAATCGTTGGGCGTGTCCGATCATGATTTTATCGAGGAACAAGAGAAACAACTGTACTCCATATGCACACGAACGATGGCATTGCCGATGGGGCGTGGCATGTTTACGTTGCGAACGTGTACGCCAACATCGACCGAATCGTTGACCATACCGAAGTTATGTTTGTCGGGCAAGGAAACTTCCAAGGGGGCCACGGTTGAGTTGCAACAAATTGAAGTTCCGCCCAACATGAACATGTGGCCGATTTTTCATAATGGCGTTGCAGCGGGACTGCAAGTTACACCCGATGCCAAAGACATTGACTCAACATGGATTGTGTACAACAAACCAAAAGGACAGCTGGAAGGTTCCACCGAACATGCTGGCTTTTTGATGGCCCTCGGCCTAAATGGACACTTGAAGACTTTGTCGTTTATGAGCACATTCGAGTATTTGGTTAAATGTGACGAGATGACCAGTGTTGGATTGTTGTTGGGAATTTCGGCAGCTCACCGTGGCACCATGGACACAACGACCACAAAATTGCTAAGCGTTCACATTGAAGCTCTGCTGCCAGCCACAGCGGTAGAATTGGACATTCCACAAAATATTCAGGTTGCTGCTTTGATGGGCATCGGTATGATTTATCAGGGAACAGCAAAGCGACATATTGCTGAGATTTTGTTACAAGAAATTGGTAATATTCTTTGCGCGGAGAGGTTTTGAGAAGGAATCAATTTTTTTTACCATTTAGGTCGTCCACCCGGTCCGGAAATGGAGAATTGTGTTGAGCGGGAATCGTATGCTCTGACGGCTGGTCTAGCTTTGGGGCTGGTAACATTGGGTCAGGGTGAATCACCGACCGGTCTGAGGGATTTACAATTACCCGACACTCTGCACTATTATATGATTGGTGGAAATAAACGACCACTAACTGGTATTGGATTTAATATTTGTTTTTCTTTTGCCCAAAAACTAATAAAATTGTTCTGTGTCCCCAAAGGATCGCAAAAGGAAAAGTACAAATTGCCATCGTTTCAAGTGCGCGAAGGCGAAACGGTAAATATTGATGTGACAGCACCGGGTGCTACTCTGGCATTGGGTCTGATGTTTTTCAAAACGGGCAACAAAGCAGTGGCCAATTGGATGAAACCACCCGAAACATCTTATCTGTTGGACTTGGTGCGACCCGACTTGCTGTTGCTGAGAGTTGTGGCCAGAGGTTTGATAATGTGGGATTCGATTAAGCCAACTTGTAAATGGCTGGCAAACAATTTTCCAATCGATTTGGCATTTGATTTACATCGTGGTCCGGTAAACATCGGACCCGACTATGATCATGAGGCCGGAAGTCAAGCCTATTGTAATATAATAGCCGGAGCGGCTTTATGCATTGGCCTACGCTATGCTGGCACAGCCAACGAAGTGGCCTATAATACGCTTAAAGATGTTATGGATTTATGCCTGAATATGAGTGGCTACTATATCGGAGAGTATAGTGGAAAGATCACAGTGGAATCGCTGGTGGTTTTGGTGTTGATTGCAATGTCTTTGGTAAGTCTCAATAAGTAAATTAAATTCGCTTTTAACCATTTTATCACCAGGTCTTTGCCGGCACCGGAGAGATTCGAGTGCTGCGTCTATGCCGTATGCTTCGGGCTCGCCTCGGAACGGCCAATTCTCATGTAACCTACGGATCGCAAATGTCCATCCACATGGCGGTGGGATTTTTGTTTTTGGGTGGTGGACGATTTACATTGTCTCGGTCGCCGCAAGCCGTGGCCGCATTGGTCTGTGCACTTTTTCCAAAATTTCCTACGCACAGCAACGACAATCGGTATCATTTGCAAGCATTCCGTCATTTATACGTGTTGGCTGTGGAGCCGAGAATCTTTTTGCCCCGTGACATTGATACGGGCAAACTGTGTTTGTGTAATGTAACGTAAGTGAGGTTTTTTGGCTGAACTGCAGTATAGCGAATATGCTCTAAATAGAACCCCATCCCTTCTATCTTGCCCTTTCGGCAGATGGGAGGTTAAAGTTTGTATGCAAAAGTTTTAAAATGTATTATTATGATGGCACACATATACGGAATGTAAGAGTAGGCAAATTGTATTGGGAACTTATGGGGGTTTCCCCCAAAAGTCGTAGTTTAATTTTTTTGTCGGAAGATGACCGTTTTCAGTAAAGAGGGGGTGGGGTCTTATTTAGAGCATATTCGCTATACTGTAGATTCGTCAATCTTATGAAAATCTGCGTTAAACCAGTCATTTCGGAAATCAATTTATGAAATGCTTTTAAATTATTTTCAATACGATTTCATAGTTGCAGGGATTTTTCTTAACTGCCTATATTCTAATTCTTATGGCCTCTTTTCCTATTACCTGCTTCACATTTGTATTTCCTATTTCAAGTTGTCAGTTTACAATTTCCTATTTTAATTTTTAAATTTCCTATTTTTTATTTCCAATATATTATTTCCCGATTTCATTTTTCCTAATTTCTATTTCCGATTTCCTATTCCCCATTTATTATTTCTAATTTCCCATTTCCTATTTCGTTTTCTTATATCCTATTCCTCATTTCTAATTTCCTATTTTCTATTTCGTAGAATTTAAATTTCTTTGACTTTTTTTTGTACATTAAAAACTTGTTTTAAAGAAGCGTGTTGTGAACTATGTTGCTCTTCGAAAAAATAAATTCAACTAAATATTCCTATCTGCCCCTCGCAGATGTATTAAATTAAATTCAACCGAAATAATTGAATTACCCTTGGCCCCGTGTATACTGCCCGAATTAGACACATTGCAAGCAGTCTATGTTCAGGATTCAACCTATTGGACAGTTTGTTTTGAACGTGGCAAGAATTGGGATCAACTGGTGTAAGTATAATGCTAAATTATCAATGTCATTAGAAAAAAAAAATTTGTTCTAGTCGTGTGCTCGAGAAATGCGGTTGCATTGATGTCAAACAAAAGGCAGGCTGTTTGTCGCATCTAGACGATCCGGATCGTTTGAAAAGTTTGCTGGCCCAAACGCTAACGTCCGAACAATATAGTTCTTGGAAAATTGATGTAAATCAGCGTAATGCGTAATTAAAGACAAACATTTATTTGTTTTATTTTTTATAGACATCTTCTCTGCTCTCCTTTACAAACAATCAAAAAGTAATCAATTTTACAACGAAATTTCTGTCCACTAAAATGTGGGGTGACAAGGTGGTAGAGAAGAGCGTCAAAGAGCTAGAAACCATACAGATCCTAACATTGCAATTCTACAATTGTCTGACAAAGGATCACATGCATGCGTTGCCAATTTATCTAGATTTGTTTATGGTAAGTAAGGATTGCAGGACCCCCCCCCCCACCCGTTCGTCAAATGCTAACAATTTGTTTACAGATTCTGCGTAAATTTGAGACAAACAAAACCTCAAATTACGATATTTGGCAATTCAAGATAATCTCGACCATTTTAAATGTGCACAAGAAGAACATTCTCCTGTCAGCCGAATATCTGCGATCGATGAATAGCCGGCTCAAGCAGCACATCGAACAGTGGACGGACGCCAATGTCAACCTGCTGAAACAATATTTGTTTTCATCGACAATTTCATTTCTGCAAGAAACCGAATTGTCGAAATTACTTGAAATAGCCTCGATCGTCACGTTCTATGAATTGCCCATAAACAGCTTGAATTGCGTTGACTTGGGCGGCCAACTAAACTATTTGCGTATGTTGGTGGAATTTAAAAAGCTGAAGCTGGAAACCGGTACAATTAATTTTATTTCAAAAGTGTTAATGGCTAAGTAGTGATAGGGTTCTGTAAATTAAGTTGAATAAATTATCTGTTTTTTGTAGCCGTTTTGTTATCTTTTTGCCACAGGAACTACAGGTGAAATATGGGCTAAGTCTTAATGGGTTAATCGGATCGAAATAGCAAAAAAACAGAAACAATTTGAAATGTCTTGAAAAAATTCAAAAAATTCTTAAAATGTTTTAAAATATCTAAAATTATAGAAAAAATAATAATAAGACGAAGCGGTTTTGCCAATGATTTTTCCATGTCTCCACCATCCAATTTAATTTTATGTAGCAACCGACATACAACAACAAAAAATAAGTCTTTAACCTAGAAACCCCAGGTGGAATCCCAGAGTATATAAGGACACTTAAACCCTACCCTTACAACCAAATTGACCAAACTCTTCAAACCTTCTCATGATCATCCTCACATTCCCCCTGGAAAAAAAATTATGTCTGGTTCACTTTTAAGTCGTGACGGCAGGAGTGCGCCAAAATACCCATAGCTCAACTATTTATATGCTCATATATTTCGGGCTCAATCCGTTTACCAGGAAAGAACTTTATCTATATGCAAGGTGTATAGAGTAGAATAGGTGTGCGCAAAAAATACATAGAAAGATTTTGTGATGTCATTGGAACGGCAAG